>CAUYLG010046421.1:0-16000 GCA_963573385.1 Cacajao melanocephalus | reverse complement strand
TTTTTAGACTGCATTTTAGCCTGGGCAATAGAACAAGAATTCCGTTCTCTCTCCCTCTTTCTCTTCCTCTTTCTCTCTTACATTCTTTTTTTTTTCTTTCTTTCACTCTCACTTTCTTTCCTCTCTTTTTCTTTCTTTCAAGAAAAAAAAACAAAATAAAATAAAATAAAAAAAGAAAGCATCTGGCACTTGCATTCTTCACAAAGAAGAAAATAACAAGTAGACTAAGAAAATAACAGGTAGACTATCACACTTCAAATAGAGAATCTGAGAACATTGGAATTAAACATAAAAAACAGGAAACACCAAGGCATGGAAGGAGTGGAAAGTGAGGCAGCTAGCTAGGCTGGGATCAGCTGGAAGTCCAGAGAGTCTCATTAGTGTGGGAAAAAAGATAGGTGAAAGATCCCTAGTGGTCCACATTTCCATCACAGACTCCTGCATACCTTGGCATGGGAGAGCTACTTGACACTCACAGGCCCTAAGACTAGCATAGACTACTGCCTGGAGACTGTATGATGGCATTGATACAGAGAGGAAACTCTGGGCCACACACCTCTCACATCTTAAGCAGCTAGAACATGGTGTCATTTTGAAAGCCCATCCCCCACCAGGTTGCATCTTGTCTTGGGTCCTAATAGCACTTGCATCTTCACATTTCTGAATCCCCATTAACTTCTCCCTGCATCTACCCAGAGGGCTGCAATGTTGTGACACTGGTTAGATCCTTTGGAGCAGCAAGGTCTCAAACACTTTACCACACACAGTGTCCTGCACACCAGAAAACAAGAAAACAAGTAGTGCAGCACAAGGGGAGGCTGCCTCCAGGACAATAGAAGTGAAAGTGCATTTTTCTTGGGGTCTAAAACCTGCCTGCCTTTGGTTGATGCCACCGATAGCAACCCCACCACTAGCAGGAACATGTGCCCTGAGGATAGGGTCTCTCCATCTGCATCCTTCAGTGGGGATAGAAGCATGCATCAGTGTCAGTGACCCCAAACCCCAGTAGCTGGGTTGATGAGCACTTGTATATGCCCTGAGGGTGGCTCTCCTTGCTGTTGCTGCCATTTCCACCAGAGTCATTGCTGCTAGGGGGTGAAACACACACTCCACAAAACTGTGAACCACCTGCCTACATTTCTGCCACTGGCTACAACCCTGACACACCATCAATAAAGCTTCGGTGTACTTGCATTTGCCTTGAGGATGGGTTCTTCTCACTCACTGCTGCCACTTTGGCTGTCACCTGAACAATCTTTTGGGGGGTCTTGAAATTACTTTGTTTTGGCCACCATAGCCTACACCCATGTGCACCACCACTGGCCAGCAGACAGTTCTGCTCATCCTGGAACCTCCTGACCTGTAGTGCCTGAGCAAGCTGCCCAAAGACCTGTAGTTCACCCTTCCCCATCCACAATGACTAACATCTGTGCACTCCTCCTGGGGGCCTGAGGATGGTCCTTTTCTGCCTGACACTATCATTACAACTGACACTCATCCACATATGCCACCTAGGGGCCTGGGAACTGGCCTGCCAAGATCATCACTGCCTCTGCTTACACAAATACATGCTGTTTGGAGGCTTAAGGATTGTCTCACCATGGCTAGGACCATAGCCCATGTCATACATGTTGTTGAAGGGTGAAAAAACTGCTATTCACTCACCACTGCCACTGCTGCTCCCCAAACAAGCTGCCTAGAGTCCCAAGAAACAGCCCACTTGGATTCACTGACACTGGTACTTGCATATAATGTTCAGGGCCCAAGAATAACCTAGGCACTGAGAAAATCACAAACACTGCTGATGCTGTTTACAGTTGAAAAAATCATACAGAAACTACACTATTTCACATACTCAGAATAAAAGCTAAAGTGCCCTACAAAACCAACAGCATATCTACATCTTTAGGAAGAAGTCTTTCCTTATAAAAGTCAATCCAAAAAATTGGAAGAAGTGACTGTTACACAAGATGTGCGAGTGTGAATGTGATGATGACACAACATGAAAGAGCAATGAAGGATGACACCTTCAAAGAAATGCAATATTTTATCAGCAACAGATTCCAATAAGAAGTTAACCAGGTGCAGAGATGGATGCCTGTGATCTCAGCTACTCGGGAGGCTGAAGTAGGAGTATTGCTTGAGCGTAGGAGTTCAAGGCCAGTCTGGGCAGCATAGTGAGATCTCATCTCAAAAAAACTAAAAAAAAAAAAAAAAAAACTATACAGAAATCCTGGAACTGAAGAATTTAATGAATGAAATAAAAAATGTAAAACCTTCAACAATAAAGTAGATGAAGCAGAAAAAAGCTTTTAGAACTTGAAGATGTAAACCCATTATTTTTTTCTATAATTTATTATAGGTTTTATTGTCATATTGCTTTTTTCATATTGGTTTTTACAAAATTTCAACTTTATAATGAATCTACAGGCAATATTGAGTCCATGTACCTTTCTGACACAAGAAGATAATTGCAGACTTTTGAATCAGGCTCATAGAATCTAATGATATGTCCCTAATTTACCTATTTTTATTAATTTTGATTGTGGTTGTCTACAGGTAATAATGGTTTTAACAGATAATGTCTTTATTTACCTCAAATACAGGGAGTCTCACAGGGGAGCAATCTAGGAATAATATAGCAGCCCCAAAAGCAGCAGAGAGTCAAGTGCCTTCTATTTTCCCACTATATTTAGTATACACACCTTCATTTTCATGATTAAATCCCAGGATGGGAGTCTACTCTATCTCCGACTTTACATTTGTGTTTTAAGTATGGAAGAGGAAATAGAGGAAGTGGATCTAGAGACCTTCTGCTTATATTTTCTTTGGCAAAAAGTATGCTATGTGACTCAGCTGCAAAGAGTCTGATAAATGGAAAATTTTGGCAAGTGTAGAATAAGGGAGTAGGAAATAAAGTTTGGGTCAGTTGGTCTACAGCCTCTGCTACACCATACAGTATTTTTTTCTAGTATCACACTTTACAGTTTCTATGTTGGTAACTATATAACAATGTGAGTAATTTTGAATTCATTGTAATCAAAGATGCTGGTAAATAATTTGTCAGATAATTGCATCAAATCTTTCCTAGGAAGAGCACAACCAACAGTCTGAATTCAATATTGAAAACTTGGTAAACACTGCATTTGACTTGTTTGGAGCTGGGACAGAGACGACAAGCACAACCCTGAGATATGCTCTCCTTCTCCTGCTGAAGCACCCAGAAGTCACAGGTATGATCACAGATGATGAGTTAATTGATTTCAGGAAAGATGTAGGGAAGGTGCTGCTAGTTTTCTCCTTCCTGTTTCTCTTAGAGAAGCTTCATTATTTAAACTTCTGTGTTCCCAGCTGTAATCTGTTCCAATTTAATGGTATGATTAAAATGGGATATCTTCGTCTGGCACTGTGGCACACCTGTAATCCTAGCACTTTGGGAGGCCAAGGCTGGTGGATCACTTGAGGCCAAGAGTTCAAGACCAACCTTGCCAACATGGCCAAACCCCATCTCTACTAAAAATACAAAACTTAGCGAGGAATGATGGCACACAGCTGTAATCTCAGCTACTTAGAAGGCTGAGGCATGGGAATCGCATAAATCTGGAAGGCAGAGGTTGTAGTGTGCCAAGATTGTGCCTCTGCACACCAGCCTGGGTGACAGAGTGAGACTTTGTCTAAGAAAAAAAAGAGAAAGAGAAAAAGTAAAGAAAAAGGAACGTCTTTGCACAGTAGAGGAAGATAACTGAGAGAAATGAAGACAACATGGCAGTGGCAAAAGCAATAGTGCTCTGGTCCAGTGTGTCTGGATTTCATAGACAGTGATTTATGGCAGGAAGGGACAAGATAAATTGGCCTGGGATTGCATGTTGGTTTTATTATGAAAAGGCCATTTTGAACAGCAAGTATGGTTCTCCAGCCCACATCTCTGCTTCCCTCCCCCATCTGGTGATCCTCAGTGAATATCATTCCCCTCTTTAGATTCATGTGTATTCAATATTTATCTCCCACTTATAAGTGAGAACATGTGGTATTTGGTTTTCTGTTCTTGTATAAGTTTGCTTAGAATAATTGCCTCCTGTTCCATCTATATTGCTGCAAAAGATATGATTTGTATTCTTTTCTATGGCTGCATAGTATTCCATGGTGCGTGTATTAGTCTGTGCTCATGTTCCTAATAAAGGCATACCTGAGACTGGGTAATTTATAAAGAAAATAATTTTAAGGGACTCTCAATTCCAAGTAGATGGAAAGGCCTCACAATAAGTCTCTGATGGAGACTTACTCACTGTCATGAGAACAGCATGGGAAAGACCTGTCTCCGTGATTAAATTACCTCCCATTGTGTTCCTCCCATGACATGTGGGAATTATGGGAGCTACAATTCAAGATGAGATTTGGGTGGGGACACAGCCTAACCATATCAGTGTATATTAACCATATTTTCTTTATACATACCACTGTTGATGGGCCCTTAAGTTGATTCCATTTCTTTGCTATTGTGAATAGTACTACATTGAACATATTGGTGTGTGTGTCTTTTTGATAGAATAAATTAGATTTTTGGGGGGAATATACTCAATAGTGGGATTGCTGGGTCAACTGGTAGTTCTATTGTAAGTTCTCTCAAAAATATCCAAACTATTTTCCACGGTGGCTGAACTAGTTTGCATACCCACCAACAGTGTAAAAGCATTTTCTTTTCTCTGCACCTCACGAGCATCTGTTGTTTTTGGACTTTTTAATATTAATAAATGCCAGTCTGACTGGTGTGAGATGATACCTCATTGTGACTTTGATTTGCATTTTTCTGATGATTAGTGATGTTGAGCATTTTTTCATGTTTTTGGCTGCTTGTATGTCATGTTTTGAGAAGTGTCTGTTCATGTCCTTTGCCTATTTCTGGTTGAATTTTTTTTGTTGTTTGCATGTGGATTTGTTTAAGTTCTTTTATAGATTTTGGATATTAGACATTTAGATCCTTTAAGGTAGGAAGAGTACAGGAAATAGTCAACAAATTTAACAAATTTCTAAAACACAGAGAAAATGGAGGAATGATAAATCTGTACAGAGAGGATAAGCTTGAATTCAAAAACTCTTAGCTGTTTTATTCATCTTGTGTCCTAAAATTCAGCAACTAGCTTTATTCTACAGAAAGGGAACTGATCTAGAGAAATGACATTTTTCTTTTGCCATCTTAACAGAAAATTCTCTTCAATGTCCAACAGCATATGAAATGAAAATATATACTGCTAGCCCCAGGGTCATGGAATTTCAGGACACCAGAATTAAAGGGAAAAATCACAAAAACTTTCAGAGGTATACCAGGTCATGTTGAACAAAGTAGGATTCAGAATTCTCAAGAGGAACTGTTAATATTATCTTGTGTATTAATAGAAATAGGGTGTTTTCAGACTTGCACATTTGCCAAAAGTTTTATGTTCTATTTTCCCTTTCTCAGAAAAATATTGGAGAATGTGCTTTGTTCAAATGTCTGAAACCTAGTTAGAGAAAGCCCTGAGCTCCAGCAATCAGGAGACTTCACGTAGGAGAATGAGAGTGTCAGGGAGCCTGTCTAGCACCAGGTCTAGAAAATATCTACTTCAGAATGAACCTGGTGAATAGTTTAGAAGTGAGAGGAGACAGCAGGAACAAAAGAGATGTGATAGATTTTATGAGAGTTCCCAATAATTAAAAAAGGAATTTCAAACACCTGCCTGAACGTTTGTAATGATTCTAATTTGGAAAACGGAAAATTACAAATTGAAATGAAGAGACGTGGTTAAATCCAAGAAAGTACTAAAAATAAAATGCAATCAATCATAGCAGTCTCACCAGAGAACCATATTTGTATAGTCAGAATGGTGTAAGCAATAAATACTGTTATCATAAAAACTGCCATCTAAATTTATTCTGGAAAAAGAAGTGTGGAAAAAGTGAGTGTGTCTATCTGAGGGTGTGTTCAAATATGAAGTGAAGATGGAGATTAACATTCTCATTTTTCATAGTAAAGAATTATTAAATATAATCTATAAAAATAAGTAAATAGCAACAGATTCTTTAGAAATGTGAGTTTATTTTCAGAAAAAGCTGGCAGAATATTCAAAATGGTGGATTTGGAAAGTGTGAGAATGAAGAGAATACCATTGCAAATTGCAACCACACACACACACACACACACACACACACACACAGAGATGCCCAAATACACAATCATATATATGCATAAATCTGATGGTATAATTTAATGTTTGAACAACATACATTATTTTGATATGAAATCAATTCCTAGTATTTTCCAAGACAGTAAATTCATGACTAAATTATATGCTTACTTTATGTTTTCAAACATTTTATTATTTTTATTTGTATTAGTTATGTATACTAATGTGTTGTATGTACAGATTGATAGTTTTTTCCTTTTTTATTTTTTAATTTTTATGGGTACATAGTAGTTATCTATTAATATGCTTGTGGGGTATGTGAGATGTTTTGATTCAGGCATGCAGTGTGAAATAAGCATATCATGGAGAATGGGTTATTTATCCCCTCAAGCACTTATTCTTTGAGTTACAAGCAATTCAATTACACTCTTTAAGCTATTTTAAAATGTACAATTAAGTTATTATTGACTATAGTCACCCTGCTGTGCTATCAAATAGTACGTCTTATTCATCCCCATCTCCCCTCCCGCCCCCACTACCTTTTTGAGTCTCTGATAGTCGTCCTTCTACACTTTATGTCCATTAGTTCAATTCTTTTATTTTTAGATCTCACAAATAAGTGAGAACATGCTATGTTTGTCTTTCTGGGCCTGGCTTATTTCACTTAACATAATGAACTCCAGTTCCATTCATGTTTCAAATGACTGAATCTCATTTTTTTTTATGGCTGAATAGAACTACATTGTGTATATTTACAACATTTTCTTTATCCATTTGTCTGTTGATGGATATTTAGGTTGTTTCCAAATCTTGGCTATTGGAAATAGTGCAGCAACAAACATAAGAGTGCAGATGTCTCTTTGATATACTTATTTCCTTTTTTGGGGGTTTATACCCAGCAGTAGGGTTATTGGATAATATAGTAGCTTTATTTTTCGTTTTTTGAGAAACATTCAAAGAGCTCTCCATAGTGGTCATGCTAATTTACATTCTCACCAACATTGTATGAGGATCCACTTATCTCCACATCCTCACTAGCATTTGTTATTGCCCTGTCTTTTGGATATAAGCCATTTTAACTGGAGTGAGATGACATCTCATTGTAGTTTTGATTTTCATTTCTCTGATGATCAGTGGTGTTGACCACCTTTTCGTATGCCTGTTAGCCATTTATATGTCTTCTTTTGAGAATCATCTATTCAAATCTTTTGTCCACTTTTGGATTGGATTATTAGATCTTTTTTCTATAGAGTTGCTTGAGTTCCTTATATATTCTGGTTATTAATCTCTTGTCAGATGAGTAGTTTGTAAATATTTTCCTCCATTCTGTGGGTTGTCTCTTTCCTTTGTTGATTATATATTTTGCTGTGCAGTAGCTTTTAAACTTGATGTGATCCCATTTGTCCATGTTTGCTTTGAATGCCTGAGCTTGTGGGGTATTGCTCAAGAAATTTTTGCCTAGACCAATGTCCTGGATATTTTACCTAGGGTTTTCCTATAGTAGTTTCACAGTTTGAGGTCTTATATTTAAGTCTTTAATCCATTTTATTTGATTTTTATATATGGCAAGAGATATGAGTCCAATTTCATCATTCTGTGTAGTATATTAAATTTTCCCAATAAAAATTTTCAAATTTATTAAAGAGACTGTCTTTCCCCTAATGTATATTCTTGGCATCTGTGTGAGTCTGTTCTCATGCTTCTAATAAAGCCATACACAAGACTGGGTAATTTATAAAGAAAAGAAGTTTAATGAACTCACAGTTTCACGTGGCTGGGGAGGCATCACAATCATGGTGGAAGGCAAATGAGGAGCAAATAAAGTCACGTCTTACATGGCAGCAGTCAGAGAGCTTTGCAGGGGAACTCCCATTTATAAAACCATCAGATCTTGTGAGACTCAATCACTAGTATGAGAACAGTATGGGGAAAACCACTCCTATGATTTAATTATCCCCACCTGGCCTCACTCTTGACGTGTGGGAATTACTACAATTCAAGATGAGATTTCTGGTTTGTTCACAGCCAAACCAAATCAGCACGTTTGTCAAAAATGAGTTCACTCTAGGTGTGTGAAATTGTTTCTGGATTCTCTATTCTGTTCCATTGGTACAGGTGTCTGTTTTTATGTCAATACCATGCTGTTTTATTTATTGTAGCTTTGTAGTATAATTTGAAGTGAAATAATGTGATTTCTCCAGTTCTGTTCTTTTTGCTTAGGATAGTTTTGATTATTCTAAGTGTTTTCTGGGTCCATATAAATTCTAGGAGTTATTTTTTCTATTTCTGTAAAGAATGCTGTTGGTATTTTGATAGGGATTTTATTAAATCTGTAGATTTTTTTTGGTAGTATAAACATTTTAGCAATATTGATTTTTTCAATCCATGAATATGAAATATTTTTCCATTTGTTGCGTCCTCCTAAATTTCTTTCCTCAGAGTTTTATAGTTTTCATTATAGAGATTTTTTAGTTCTTTGGTTAAGTTAATTCCTAGGTATTTAATTTTATGTATGGCTATTGTAAATTGGATTACTTTTTAAATTTCTTTTTCTCTTTGTCACTGTTGGCATATAACAACACTACTGATTTTTATGTTGACTTTATATCCTTAAACTTTACTGAATTTTTGTTCATCAGTTATAATAATTATCTTGTGGAATCTTTAAGGTTTTCCTAGTATAAGGTTATATCATTTGCACACAAGGATATTTTGACTTCTTCCTTTCCAATTTGGATAGCCTTTGTATTTTTCTCTTGTCTGTTTCCTCTTACTAAGTCATCTAGTACTATGATGAATAACAATGGTGACCATGGGTATCCTTGTCATGTTCCCAATCTTAGAGGCAAGGCATTCAGTTTTCCCCATTCAGTACAGTACCAGTTGTGGGTCTGTCATATAGCATTTTTATGTTGAGGTATGTTCCTTCTATCTCAAGTATATTTTTTTACAATTTTTTGTCATGAAGGGATGTTGAATTTTATCAAATACCTTTTCAGCATCAACTGAAATGATTATATGGTTTTTATCCTTCATTCTGTTGATATGCTATATCACACTGCTTGATTTGAACATGTTGAACCATCCTTGCATCCCAGAGATAAATATCACTTGGTCATCATGAATGACCTTTCTACTGTATTGTTGAATTTGATTTGGTAGCATTTTGTTGAGAGTTTTTACATAGTATCCATTAGGTATATTGGCCTGTAGTTTTCTTTTTTTGATGTGTCTTAGTCTGATTTTGGTATCAGAGTAATACTGGCCTCATAGAATGAGTTTGGAAGTACTTTCCTCTTCTCTATTTTTTTTTTTGGAATAGTTTGAGTAGGATTGGTATCTTCTTCTTTAAGTGTTTGGTAAAATTCAGCAGTGAAGCCATCCAGTCTTGGAGTTTTCTTTACTGGGATACTTTTTATTACAGGTTTGATCTTGGTACAGGTCATTATATGTTCAGGTTTTTTATTTCTTACTGGTTCAATCTCAATAGGTCATATTTGTCTAGGGATCTGTTCATTTCATCTAGATTTTCCAATTTATTGGCATATAATTGCTCATAGTAACCAATAATTATTCTTTGAATTTCTGCAGCATCAGTTGTAATGCCTCCTTTTTTATTTCTGCTTTTATTTATTTGAATATACTCTGTTTCTTTTCTTAGTCTGGCTCAAGGTTTGTCAACTTTGTTTAACTTCTCAAAAAAGCAACTTCTTGTTTCATTGATCTTTTGTTTTCTTCATTTAAATTTTATTTATTTTTACTCTGATCTTCATTACTTCTTCTACTAATTTTGCGTTTAATTTGCTTTTGCTTTTCTAGTTCTCTAGGATGCATATTTAGATTGTTTATTGGAAAATTTTCTTCATTTTTGATGTAAGCTCTTATAGCTGTAAACTTCCCTCTTAGTTCTGATATTTCTGTAGTCCCTAGGTCTTGTTATGTTGTGTTTCCATTATCATTTGTTTCAAGAAAAATTTCAATTTCCTTTTTAATCTCTTCATGGGCCCACTGGCCATTCATGAACATATTGTCTAATTTCCATTGATTTGTGTAGTTTCAAAAATTCCTCTTGTTATTGATTGCTACTTTTTATTACATTGTGGTCAGAGAAGATGCTTGATATTATTTCAGTTTCTTTGTATGTTTTTTTAAAAAAATTATTTATTATACTTTAAGTTCTGGGGTACATGTGCAGAATGTGCAGGTTTGTTGCATAGGTATACATGTACCATGGTGGTTTGCTGCATCCATCACCCTGTCATCTATATTAAGTATTTCTCCTAATGCTATCACTTCCCAATTCCCCCACCCCCTGCTATCCCTCCTATAAAACCCCTTCCAACAGGCCCTGGTGTGGAATGTTCCCCTCCTTATGTCCATGTGTTCTCATTGTTCAACACCCACTTATGAGTGAGAACATGTGGTGGTTTTCTGTTCTTGTGTCAGTTTGCTGAGAATGATGGTTTCCAAGTTTATCCATGTCCCTGCAAAGGACACAAACTCATCCTTTTTTATGACTGCATAGTATTCCATGATGTATATGTGCCATATTTTCTTTATCCAGTCTATCATTGATGGGCATTCGGGTTGGTTCCAAGTCTTTGCTATTGTGAACAGTGCCACAATAAATATACATGTGTATGTGTCTTTATAATAGAATGATTTATAATCCTTTGGGTATATACCCAGTAATGGGATTGCTGGGTCAAATGATATTTCTAGTTCTAGATCCTTGAGGAATCACCACACTGTTTTCTTGTTCTGTGACCTGACATATGGTCAATTCTTGATTGTTATCAAGAATTGACCATGTGGACATAATGTGCTGTGGAAAAGAATGTGTATTCTGTACCAGTTGGGTAAAATATTCTGCAAATCTCTATTAGATCAATTTGGTCTACGATGCAGATGAATTTCAATGTTTCCTTGTTGATTTTCTATCTGGAGGACCTGTTCAATGCTGAAAGTGGGGTGTTGAAGTCTTCAGCCATTATTGTATTGGGGCCTATCTCTCTCTAGTTCTAATTATATTTCTTTTATATATCTGGGTGCTCCATTGTTGGTCACATATATATTTAAAATTGTTCCATCCACTTGCCAAGCTCACTGCTTTATCACCAATAGTAATCTTTATCTCTTCTTATAAATTTTGTCTTGAAATCTATTTTGTCTGCTTTAAATATAGTAACTCCTGTTCTTTTTTTTCATTTCCATTGGCATGCACTCTCTCGTTTCATTCTTTTAGTTCCAGAGTATGTGTGTCTTTATGAGTGAAGTATGTTTCTTTTAGAAAACAGATTAATGGTTCTTGTTTTTTCATCCAATAATTTTACATCTTTTGATTGGAGATTTTAGTCAATTTACATTCAATATTATTATTGATAGGTAAGGACTTACTCCTGTTTTCTGGTTGTTTTGTGGACTTCTATTCCTTCTTTCATTCCTTCCTGTATTCCTTTATTGAAGATAATTTTCTCTGTTTATATGTGAACAGATTTTTCTTAATACCAAGTTTATGGCACAGTCACACATTTGTGCATCTGTAACAGTTCTTCTCTTTAAGTTTATATACACTATTAGCACCATAATTTAAATTTATAATAATGTTTGGATGCCTTCATCATGTCATGTCCTCCTGAATTGCTACAACAAATGTGCCATTTTCCTCCTTTTCCATCAGTTCTTACTTGTGTCTTATCAGCTAAAGTCCAGGAAGAGATTGAACATGTGGTTGGCAGAAACCGGAGCCCCTGCATGCAGGACAGGGGCCACATGCCCTACACAGATGCTGTGGTGCATGAGGTCCAGAGATACATTGACCTCATCCCCACCAATCTGCCCCATGCAGTGACCAGTGACGTTCAATTCAGAAACTACTTCATTCCCAAGGTAAGTTTGTCTCTCCTACACTGTCTTACACTGCATGTTCTTGAAGTCACCAAATTCAGAGTATGATTCTTAATCTTGACCATCACAGGGTGAAAGAAATGCATAACTCATATATGTGGCAGTTTAATTGGACTTTCTATTATTTCCTGTTTGGGGCTACAAAGGTTTGTAACAGATCTTAGTGCCTGGCAGTGTGTGTTTTCCAGATTTATTCTCTTAAGATTGTTGTGGCTGCTCTTAGGTGCTTATATTTCAAGATAATTTTTAAAGGTATTGGTTTGTCAAATTCCCAAAACATTGGGCTGGAATTTCTGTCAGGGCGACATTAAATTTATAGGTCAGTTTGGAAAGAACTGACATCTTGACACACTGAGCATTTCCGTTCCTGAATGTAATTATGCTTCCAATTTATTTGGGCTTTCTTAATTTTCCCAGTAATGTTGTGATTTTGCCATAGCTTGCAAACCTTTGGTTTTTTCCAAGATAATTAATACTTTTTTGTGGTTATAAATTTATAAAATGCCTTTTGATTTATTTGTACTTGGTATATTGGAAAATAATTAGTTTCTATCATCTGATAACCTTAATCTATCACCTTTGCTAAATTTACTAATCACTGTTCATAATTTATCTCTAGCTTCATTGAAATTTATATATACATTATACTGTATTTGGGTTATTATTTTTTATTTTCCAATTCTCATGGGCTGAATTTCACACTTTCTAGGAGAATGTTTAATAGAAGTGGTGATAGTGGGCATTTTTGTTTCTCATTTCTAATCTGCAGAAAGGAGTCGAAGTTTTATATTTCAATATTGAGAATTATGCTTAAAGTAGATTTTGGTAGATATTCTTTATCAGATTAGGGAACTTTGCCCTCATATATATATATATATATATATCCTATATATATATATATATATATATATATATATATATATATATCCTATTTAAAGAATATTTGTCAGCACAAGATTCCAAAGATTGATTTTTAACTTCCCCAGAATTTTCTAAGTTTAGCTCTTATATTTAGATCAATGACATGTTTAAAATTAATTTTTATTTGTAGTATGGAGTAATAGTGGTCATAATTCAAAGTCTATAATTAAATGTTATTCAAGTAACATTTGTTGAAATAAATCTGCTTTGGTATCTTAAAATATTTTAATATAATACTTGTTTATAAATATTCAAGGTAATATTTTTAAAAACAAAATTATGGACTTTATTTATATGAAAACTTAGAGGGTAAAAATTTCCCTCACCTTTGTATTATAAAATTTTAAAAAATAAATAACATTACACACATATATGTATATGTACATGTGGCAGTGTCTATATATATCTACTTTGATATCTGTTCATCCTTCTATCTATACCTCAATACTGCAGTGTGTATAGCCCAACAAAAATGGTATTCTTCTACATAATAATTATAGCATTCATACTGTGGAGTTATTAATACAATAATATTATTTAATATACAGCTTATATTTAAAATTTCCCAATATTTTAAGAATATTTAATCATTTTTTTTCTTGAAATTCATTCTCCAGTCAAGAAACAGGCACATAATTTGGGTATCTCATCATTTTAATCTCCTGTAATCAAGAACAGTCCAATTTATCTGTTTCCTTTCAGATGTTGATCTCTGCAAAGAGTTGAGGCCATTAGTTATTTAAATTTTCCTAGGTCTGGTTTTCTATAATTGTTTTCTAGATTTTATATTCCAATTATGATTTTGGCAAGAAAACTACATAGTGCTTTGAATATTCTGCTGAATCACAGTAGAATCACAGTAGAATATAATGTCACCTATGCCATTTTTGGTTATGCTAAGATCTTCACCTAATAAGTTGGAATCTGCCAGATCTCTCCATTGAAGAGATTCTGTTTTTTGTGTCTAAATGATAAAAATTGATGGCATCGTACTTTGAGACTGAACACCTTGCTTCCCAAGTCACACATCCAGTAGTTTTATCTTTCAGCAATGATCCTTGCCTAATCTGCTGATCTTGACCTGAATGGTTACAAAAAGATAATTTTTAAAATTTCATCATTTCTTCTGTATTTTTAAGCTAGAATTAATCTGTAATGAATATCTCTCCCATAACTTTAAATGAACACAGACAAACTGCGTGGCAATGACAAACACTCAGTAGTTTTATACTTGTGACTATACTTGTTACCATCCCACAAGATGTCATTTAAAACCCAATCATAAGTTTATTCACAAATGCCTTGTGAACAGATACTCTGGCCATTTTCCGTGTCGACAGAGACTTCAACTTTAACTCATACTCTGCACTTAAAGATTTGTGAAAACTGAAGTGTTGGAATATAATAGCAAGTGTGGACAGCCACTAGTGTCCAAGCTTAATGGAAAGGAGAACAGATTCAGAAGGTTGCACCCAAGTACCCAAGTACTCAGGGCTTCAAAAGTGATTGCAAGGAACTTTAGCAAGATTATTGTCACTGGCTTTAAGCTCATGCCTTTTCTTACTTGGTCAATCTGTTTTGGAATGGTACTGCTCTTCTTTGGAATGGCATTTCCTCATCTGTACATCAAAAGATTTAACTATGTGATAACGACTGTTTCTCCAACCTTCATGACTTCTTCATAGCTCAGTTCATCTGTGTCTCTTTTTTCTAGGGCACAACGATATTAACTTCCCTGACTTCTGTACTACATGACAACAAAGAATTTCCCAACCCAGAGAAGTTTGACCCTCATCATTTTCTGGATGAAGGTGGCAATTTTAAGAAAAGTAACTACTTCATGCCTTTCTCAACAGGTAATATAAATTGATTTCCTTGTGTTTCAGGTTACAAGGTAACTCTTTGGATCAGTTGGAACTTAAACATGTGCCTCCTCTGCAGCGGTACAATTACTCTTTGTACATGATCAAGAGCATTGTTCTGAATGCCCATGTGCTCCACAATCATGATACATCCTCATTTTTGGGCCAGATTAGTGGGCTTTGGGGAATGAATCCAATTATTCCAAATTGAGAAAGCTGAAGTATAGGTTGGTTGAATTCTGCCTCTAGATATACCACTGAGGTACCCAAAAACTCCTCCTAGAAGATAAAACTAGTAACATTTTCCCACTAGCCATGAGAAAGTTATCTCACTCCACAACTTCACTGAATGTCTTCCACATGATGTCCCTCACCCCTCAGGCTGGTCTTGTAGGATAATATTATCCTCAAGCAAACAATAGGCTCTTAAAATGCACTCTTGTGAGTTTGGAAAGCTGAGTAAACAGATCATTGTAGTTCAATAGGACCGAGGCTGTGATATAGTAAAAAACAGGCTGTGGAGAGTTGGGAGGTAGATGGAAAAGCTGTCTGCTTCTTGTTCTCTCATACCCTATAGTGAGACATAAGTAACATTTTAACAGCAGTAAAGACATTTGAGCTACCTCAAAGGAGGCAGAGAGGATGAAAAGAAGAGAAGGCAGGGCTTTTAAAGAAGATAATACACCACAGGAGCAGGACATTGGCTCTAAATAAAGATATTAGAACCTTTGCCAAATAACCATGGATGGGATCAGGGGGACATTGGGAATGTAGTAGGGTACTCTGCAGTGATGCAGAGCACCATGCTCTTCCTCCAGTCATGCCGTGTATCTTGAATGTTATATCTCCACATCTGAAATGTGTGGGCTGAGTGTCTGGTGATGGAATCTCCTTCCTTTCTTCTGTGATCTTTGATGTCTGCTTTATATCTGGCACTGTAGATACCAAGACAACGAAGAAAGAAATGTTCCTTGAAGCATTCATATTTAGCACATGTATTGTCCATTCTTTTTTTTTGAAAGAAAGAAAAAGAGAGGAAAGAAAGTGAGAGTGAAAGAAAGAAAAAAAAGAATGTAAGAGAGAATGAAAGAGGAAGAGAAAGAGGGAGAGAGAACGAGATTCTTGTTCTATTGCCCAGGCTAGAATGCA
>CAUYLG010046419.1:0-40425 GCA_963573385.1 Cacajao melanocephalus | reverse complement strand
CAGGTTTAAATAAAACATTGGTTGGCTGCTTGTTTGTTATTTTCATCCCTTATTCTTTCCTGTCTCCATTGTTAAACACAATTATTGGCATAAAAGAGGTTTTTAATACCCATTTTTAGACTGCATTCTAGCCTGGGCAATGAAACAAGAATTCTGTTCTCACTCTCTCTTTCTTTTCCTCTTTCTTTCTCTCTTATATTCTTTTTTTTCTTTCTTTCACTCTCACTTTCTTTCTTCTCTTTTTCTTCTTTCAAAAAAAAAAAGAAGACATCTATGAGGCCAAAAAACATATAAAAAAGTTCTCATCATCACTGGTCATTAGAGAAATGCAAATCAAAACCATATTGAGACACCACCTCGTGCCAGTTAAAAATACCTCCACTAAAAAATCTGGAGACAACAGTTACTGGAGAGGATGTGGAGAAACAGGAACACTTTTACACTGTTGGTGGGACTGTAAATTAGTTCAACCATTGTGGAAGACAGTGTGGCAATTCCTCAAGGACCTAGAAACAGAAATTCCATTTGACCCAGCAATCCCATTACTGGTTATATTGTTCTATTATAAAGACACATGCACACCTTTACAATATCAAAGACTTGGAACCAACCCAAATGTCTGACAACAATAGACTGGATAAAGAAAATGTGGCACATCTACAACATGGAATACTATACAGCCATAAAAAACAATAAGTTCATGTCCTTCACAGGGACATGGATGAATCTGGAAACCATCATTCTCAGCAAACTGACACAAGTACAGAAAACAAAACACCGCATGTTCTCTCACTCATAGGCGGATGTTGAACAATGAGAACACGTGGACACAGGGAGGGGAGCATCATACACTGCAGTCAGCTGGCGGGGCTAGAGGAGGGACAGTGAGGAGTGGGGAGCATGGGGAGGGATAATGTGAGGAGAAATACCAGATATAGGTGATGGGGGGATGAAGGTGGTGATGGGGGGATGAAGATGAAATCACCTTGCCGTGTATGTACCTATGCAACAATCCTGCATGATCTGCACATGTACCCCAGAACCTAAAGTACAATTAAAACAAAAAAAAAAAAAAGAGGAAAAAAGGCAGAGAGAGAGGGAAAAAAAAAAAGGCTGGGTAATGTCCTATTGAGGTAAGGAAATTTATATTAGTCCTGGTACCACTGGGCACGATTGTGTGATTTTCTTCATGTAAGTTCACCCAATTTAGCAAATAAAAATTCAGTTCACCAGCTAAATTTGAATTTCAGATAAACGATGAATAATTTTTTAGTATAAGTATATCCTATGCAATACTGCAGGCATAAACTAAAAAAATTCCATAGTTATTTGAAATTCAAATTTAACTGAGCATGCTGTATTTTATCTGGCAACTTTATAGGAGAACTTGAAAAATTAGATATGAGGATTATGACTTAATACTTAAAGTTGAAGTTTACTATGCAAATCATCTTTATTTATTAATGTTTATTTGTTTGTAAGCATGATTCACTGCTAGTAGCAGACAGGGCCATGAGCACACACTCATAATAAGGCAACAAACATAGCAGGACTGATTAGATCATGAAAGCTGAGCTGCATCTTTCCTCCTATTTCTATCTCATTTCCCAAGACATCCACCTTCACCTCTGATCCGAGAAATCTGCATTTCCTATCCCAATCTGCCTTGACCATGCTGGAGTCCTTCAAGCCCATGATATCTCTGTGTTTATCATTAAGCTTTAATTCTCACAAGAGAATTATAATATTTGTCTCCAAAAAAACCTCATCTTCATGACTTAAATTATCTCTTTTTTATGTAAGAGAGTTAAAGGAGATGTAGAGGAAAAGGTGTGTTTTTCATATTTTATTGTCTATCACATTTTAGTTCTTAGAACATTCTCATGGGAAAAGTATGTTAATTATTAGATTATATTTTTTAGGCTAATTATTAGTGATATAATTTTTAAATGATTGGGTCAAGGAAAGAGTTGATCCTTATATATAGTTTGGCTTCATTCCTTATATATATTGTACCAATTTGAAGATATCCTATGATCCATGAACTTACAGAATGACAAAATACATATATATTGTACATATTTGTGTGCTAAATGCAAAACATAAATGACTGGCAACCTGTTTTACTTTCAGAACTCAAAAATCTTAGTTTTGTACCTTAAAGTTAATTGCACTCATACAAACAAACTTTAAGGAAACCTGCATTCTATTGGCCTCGGCATATCTTTCACAGGGGGAAAACAAAGATAACTTTGGAGCCATGCTTTAATCAATTAAACCATCATTGTGATGGCAGTGTTAGAGTCCTAATTTACAGTTATGAAAGAGGCAAGCTGTCAAACCAATATTGATTCTCTTCTTACCAGGTAGCAATATGATTAGCTCAACTACTCCTTTTCACAGCCTCCATGGCAGCTGAACACAAAACTTCCAGAAAGGCTTCTTAGAGAAGCATAGCCAGATTGCACAAACTCCTTGTTACTTTTGCCCTCTTCCCTTGCTTCTTACCTGGAACTCAAACATGGTGGCTGGAGCTCCAGCAACCACCTTGGACCATGAGAAAACCTTGAAGACAGAAGCTTGCTATAAATTACGCAGTAGGAATATAAGAAGAGGCTGGGTCTCTGATAAGTATGGCACCATCCTATGGGGTACAGATCCATTAACCCTCAAATTTATTTTACTTGAGACAAAAACAGTTAAAGATCATGTTATTTTTGTTGTTCATTAATAGCTGCCAAATGTAAGTCCCAGCTGATACAGCTGTTAATGGTAAGTATTTTAAAAGATGGGTATTGCTTGGCTTAGTAATAACTGTAAAGCTTATTGAGTGCTTACTGTGTGCCAATCTCTGTCATACTTTCTAAAGATTATCTCATTTAATCATCACAATAACTCCATAAAGTAGATATTTATTTAGTTCGTCTTTCGTATGAGAAAACTGAGCTTTAGGAATTTAAGTAACTTGCTCATGGCTATATCACTAGCAGGTGGTGGTGTTGAACTCAAACCCAGACAGGTTTCCACAAGAGCCCTGGCTCTTAACTTCTCAGAGGTGGAAGGAATAACATTTTCAGTGACAAGAAGCAAAGCACATTTTACAATGTTTAATAGATCAGTCATTCATTTGTCAAAATGTCACTGAGTATTTTTAATGAGCCTTACTTGTTAGTATAAGCTGATTATGTAGAAATGAATAAGACACTTGTTCCATTATTGTAGCTCCTGGTTTAGGGGAGAGAATGGTTAGGAAATATTTCTTCTATCACTAGCGTTGACCTCAGCACCATAAGAAAAGTAAAAAAAAAAAAAAAAAAAAAATCTACTGAATATCCCTAAAATTCTCCTTTAATAATCTTAAGCAAATTATGAGATAGAGAAAGTTTTTTTCAGGGCCCTCACAACCCTCATCAGTCTTATCCTCACCTTTAGTTATAGGCAGGGTTATTGCATACAGTTTTGCAAGATTATGCAATGCTGGATTCTGAGGAGATCTGTTCACATCCATTGTCTTCACTGAATTTTGGTATTTATCACCGTGATTTTCTGGCTGCTGGCAGTAAAATGTCTTGAGAAAGGGAATTTTTTTTGGTCCCTAATTTGCACAAGGACACTCTTTGGACTAGTGGCAAGTCTGGTTATGTACTTCTGCTTCCCACTTAGGCATCTTGGCTTGTGATCTTCCACTGAAAGCACTCCAACATCCCTAACCCCAGTCTCATTCCAACCTTAAGCTAACAAGCTGTCTTTTAGAGAGCTTACAATGTACTGGAATTAACTCTCTCATCTGACAAGTCAATGAAGTCCATAAAGTGAATTACAGTAAAAATAAAAATTAGTCTGTGTTCTTGATTTTCTCTCGTCAAGACACATTTGTATACTCAAAGTCTTAATTCAGAGGGGTGTGTGTCTGAGAGAGAGAGAACTCTTAGTGAAGTAATGTAATAACAATTTTGAAATTATAGTACTCCTGTAATCCCTTGCCCAATTCTGTCTCATTCTCCAGATGAAAGTATTTTCAACTGTGATCTGAGAGGCCAAAATAGATGCCCCTTTATCAACTAAGATGGACTCTAAGGTTAAGGAAATGAAAGTTACCTATGGGTAGAAGATTCAGGGCCCCTCTGACATGGCAGATTTCTAAATTCCTGGGGCTACAAGAAGAACCACATTCTTGTTAAATTCCATATAGCGCCTATCAGACCCCTCCTAACTACGATTTACAACACAGACCACTACAACACTGATTGAACAGAGGACTGGCCTAACAAACGTTATTTTCTAATTAGAAACTGCAACCCTTGATCCAGTTTCATCCAGCTTAGAGGCTGAGCACAAACTGTCTTTGTGTCTAATAGTTCACCTTTTGATATAAACAGCCAAACTTCATTTTAATGCTAAAACTCCACCCAAAGTGAATATGGGATGTATGTTACATATATGTTTACCCGATGCACATGTGTTTGGCTCCTCTCATAGATATGTATAGCTTTTCCCCCAAACTTGCTAAATATAGTTGGCTCTATTGTGTAATATGAGCACGGTAAGGCATCAAAAACAAACCAACCCTTTCCTCCTCAAAGAGAGACCACCTTTAGTACATGCCGGAGACTATCTCTTCTGGATTGCAAATTGATATTGCTTGTAAAGCTCTTCTTTCCACTATTTAGCCAAAAGACCACCATGGTGGTCTTTTGGATGACACAACTCCTATAGGGTTGTTTTGGTATTTGCCTCCATATTTCCAAACAATCTGCTTATATTGGTATGTCTTGTTTATCAATTTCAAATTTATTTATTAATATCTGATTAATAATAAATATGGATTTACATGTCTTATACCACCAACCCCACTTTCCTTATATCTCTCACTCTCACAAGATAGTTAATTCAATACTTCTCAGAGGTAGAAGGAATAACACTTTTAGTGACAGAAAACGAAGAAGATTTTACAATGTTTAATATATCATTCATTTGTGAAACTGTCATTGAGCATTTATTATGAACGTTGCTTGTTAATAGAAGCTGATTTTGTAGAAATGAGTAAGACAGATCCCATCTTTGGTATTTTTAGTTATGTCAGTATTTAGTGTTGACATTTTTATGATTGGCAAATGTTGACCTTTCAGAGCCAAGTTTTTTCCTATAAAACACTGATTTTCCTAGTGATAATAATTACCACATTTTGTCATTTCTTAGCATTAATAACTGCCTGATTTCTTAGTTTCTCAAAACATTTTTATACATGCTCCATCACATCTCTCAAATACTTATCAATATTTTTCGAGTACTCAGATATATCAGATAATCTGTCAATTCTGTTTTTTCCTGGAGGCTCTTCCCAGTCCTCCTGCTCCAATCTTGAGTTACTGATTTCTCATTTGTTACACAGTAGTCTTGTAGGATGTTCTTTTGCTATTACGTGGGACCGTCCTTTGCCTCCTGCCTGCATTGGATCGCTTCCTTCTTTTGGATCCTGAAGTCCTCTGTCATGGATACTTCCGCTTCTGTTGGTATATATTCTCCAGTTGTTTTTTACAAAAGTTATATGTTTGAATTATGTGTCTTGGGATGTCTTTATTTACCCTCATACTTGACCCTTTATTTATCTAGGAGAAAATAATAATCTCATAAACATTTGAAGTATGGTTTCATTTTCCTCTAGCATCCTCTAGGATGCTAAATTGCTGCTAGCAAGTCTGATGCCAATGTGGATTTCTATTCCCTTGCATGTGGACTAATTTTAAAGTTACTTTTAAGATTTGTTCATCTTTGATGTTCTGAGATTTCATGACAGTATGCCTTGGTATGGATCTTTCAAAATTTACTCTGCTGATATCAGTGTCCTTTCAGTCTGCAGGCTCATGGCCTCCGTTTCAAGAATTTTTTTCTCCTTTTCTGGACACCTCTTACTTCAGATGTTCCTACAGTTTGATCATTAGAATCTATTATATTTTCTCTACTAATGCCTTTTTATTTGTTTTTTTCTCCTGCTTCTTTGGGAGATTTTCTTATCTTTAATCTCTTCTATGAAAGGTTTTCTTTTATCTATTATACTTGTAATTTCTAAGAGCTCTTCTTTGTTATTTTTCATTTTATCCTGTGTTTGCCTTTGTTTTTTATGGATGCAATATCTTGTGGAAGGAAAGATATATGCCAGGATATCAATATTTGTGGTCAGGTTAGGAAAAGATGGTTGGCAGCCTTCTTTAGAGAAATCTGAGGACCTAATACACTAAAACAGTTTCTATGAAGATACCAGGAATAACAGGATCAGACTTCTTAGTTCTCAAAGTGGCTCCAGGACTGTGCTTGTTTAATGCTATGGAATAATGATATATTTTTCATTTAGACATAAGTCAAATCTATAGATTAGGTAAGAAAAGGCATTAGATACTCTAATGGACTGGAGGATTATTTCTAACCAAATAAGATTATTTTCTTAGTATTGGGCTCTCACCAATACCAAACGATCCAGTTAGATTTCAGTTTGTCTTCCAATTTTCTGGCTTCAGGATTCCTTAGGTTCAGAAATAATTCAGACAGCTTTGTAGAGGAGAGAAAAATGGCTCCCCTCCATTCTTGTAGGTTCTTTGGCTGGGCTACAAATTAACTTGACATAAGACAGATTAACAGAAGAAAAACCATTTTAGTTATGTGCATATGCATGGGAGCCCCACAAAACACATGAGACTCGAAGAAAGGCCAGATGATTGAAGCTTATATAGCATTCTGGGGATTCTTGTGGGAGGAGGCATCAAGTTATGGGAGGGTGGTGGGGGAAAATGTGTGGTAAATGAAGTTTGTCTTGTTATGCAGATAGAAGTCTCTCAAGTAATAAAAGTTGTTCGGAGCAGCTCTCCTCCTGATACAAATACTTTTGATAACTTAGATTGTTTTATAGATGTAAATTTCTCTAACACGAGGGGAGCTTTTCAAAGCTACTCCTGTGTCTGCAGATTCTCAAAATAACCAGCTCAAATATGCCAAAGAAGCATATTTTGGCATGGCATATTCTTGTCTCCTCCAGTCACATTTTGGGATGGTATGTCCTGAGTCCCGACAATGTCACAGAGATAATAAATATTTGCTCAGTTTTCTCAGTTTCAAGACACCTAAAAGCACAATAATAATTGCGATTCACAAGCTTTATCACACTAATGATTTTCCTCAGCTTCCTATTTATGGCTCTTATAACTGGGTAAATCTTACACTCTGTAGTTTGCTTAGGGTTTCATTTTGTTTTGTTTTCATATCTGTCTTAAAAGAACAGCCAAATAGGCAAAACTCTTTGTACCTTATCAACCATCAAGTTAAACATGATTAGTATCTCTCTTTCTCTTCCCCCAAATGATCTAGCTGTATTAATTTCCCTTTATGAAGTTCTAGACCAGCTTGAGCTGGGACAAACATCACAGACTCATGCTTCATTCCAGCTAATCAACCAAAGTTTTTATACAGGTGGAATTGCATTAACATGAAGATTAGTGGTAACTGGAGTGTAGTTTAAGGAGAATAAGAGAGAAACAGTCTAACCTTTTCCTTTGAAGACGATGGATGTAGATGCAGATCTCAGGTCTGTCTTTCGCAGTGGCTGAGCCACTTCCTCTCTTGTTGAAAAGACTCACTGACCTGAGTCACAGTCCTGTTGTTACTAGGGGCTTGTTAGCTTCATGGTAGCACTCTCCGCCACCACCTCCCACACACAGAGTTCTGGGGAATTGCCCCAATTTTCAGCTCTGCTGAGGTGGTGTGTGACTCATCTTCTTTTCTCTTTAGTGACCTTTTAAATGTCATTTCTCTTGTAGGGCTCTCTTTATTTATTTGAACACAAGCTATAATGCTCTAAAACCAATAAATTCATTTTGCATACCATTTATATAAAATTGGCTTTCTATTCTGCTTCAGATAAAATATTTACTTTCCATTAGGGAAAAAATAGTACAGGATGATCTTATTTCCTATGGGACAGTCAAGATTATATTTCCCAATAATGTTATCAGTCCAAAACAAGATAAAGAGCCACAATCCTAGGAGTCTTGTTTAGAACCTGTTTATTCCTAGCTTTACATACAATATCTTTTCTGGAATGAGTAGGATTGCCAGTGCAAGCAAAGTTGAAGCATTCAATCTTTGCACTATTATGCAACAGTAAGTAATATTTTTTTTAAGAAAATCTTTTTTTAAAATTTGTATAAATTTAAGGGGTACAAGTGCAGTTTCATTATACGGATCTATTGCGTAGTGGTGAAATCTGCGCTTTTAGTGTACTGATCACCTGAATAATGTACATTGTGTCCAGTAAGTAATTTCTCACCCGTCACCTCTCTTCCACTCTCCCACCCTTCCAGATCTCTAAGATCTGTTACTCCATGCTTTATGTCCACGTGTACACATTATTTAGTTCCCACTTATAAGTAAGAACAAGCAAAATTTGACTTGTTTTACTTAAGAACTTAATCGTAGTATATTTGTTTCTTTGTTTTATTTTATTGTTATAGTTTAAAGATGTTATCATAGTTAAATATCCCCCACCTTTTAGAATTGAAAACCTCCTTGCCAATATTTCATGAGTCACAATTCTTGGCATGCCAATTAGCAATTTAACCCCCCATACAGTGGAGAACATAGATGGATGGGATATGGAAGATGTGCCTTTGCTATGCACTTAACTCATCCCTAGGAAACAACTGGGCTAGAGAAGTATAAGCAGCCCACTTGTGTTGGAATATAAAATCTGAAGGTGAGAATGGCCGATGATATAAGAGAGACAGCATTAAGGAGCTTACATTTTTGTCATTTCATTTTGAAGTTTATATTCTTAAATTTAGGAAATTTGTAAAGTTCAGAGGAAAAAGTATAAGACTTTTATATAATTCAAGAGAGTTAAAAACTACAGAAATACATTTCTCATTATATAATTCAAATGGCAGAGTGATCACACTAATACTGAGTAGATGCTAAGTAGATGCTCTATGCTCAAGTGTTATTGGTTTAGCCTATATGTGAGTGTGAGAGTGAATGGGGAAATATCAAAAGAAACAATATGATTCAGAGTGTACTTTTTGGTAATCTCACATTTAAAACTTCATAGTTTTATTATGTATACACATGCACAAAGACACACACATGTACACATAGTGAAAATAAAAAGCACATAACTAAGGCATTCCTAGGAGTCCTAGGATACCACCTGCCTAAATAATAAACTGAGGTTAATTTTTAAATGCTATACGTAGCAAATTGTTTCTTTTCTTCCTGCTTGCCTCCTTCTTTCCCTCTTTTCCTCTCTTCTTTCTTCCTTTTCTGTTACATTTGACAACAGGAAGGAAGGAAGAAAGGAAAACAGGAAGGTAAGAGGGAGGGAGGGAGATGAACTTCAAGAGAGAAATCAAATATGCATTCTCAAGGCTGGCATGTGCATGTGGTCGGTCCCAGCCAGTCACCCCTTGAGCATGTTTGCAGACTGGTCATTGTCGCATACTACCAATGAGAAATGATTGCAGTGCCAATGTACATGGATGAGGGCAATCATTTTTAGGGACCATGTAGCAAGATTATGTCTATGACATTAAAAAACTGTACCTAGAACCGGGATGATGATCCAGATAACATAGTTTGCTTAAGACCAGTTTAGATGTCATATAAGACCTCCTACAGTTTGTTGGGAGAGCCCTACTTGACAAGAAATAAAAACTGACAATTTCAGCATTTCTGTGACCTCTCCCAAGGCCTTGGGAAAGGCTCATGCAAGTGAGGGATCCTAAAGCTTAAGCTTAAATATTCCTCTGCTCCAATGGGGCACTTTCTTAGATGTGACACAAGCTTCCTATGGACAATCACAAAAAACTGTTACTACTAACTGTCTTCATCCATTCGGGCTGCTATAACAAGATACCTTAGACTGAGTGACTCAAAAGCAACAGCAATTTATTTCTCACAGTTTTGGAGGCTGAGAAGACCAAGACTCAGGTGCCAGCTCACTTTCTGGGTCATAGATGGCATCTTCTCTCTGTGTCGTTGCATGAGGGATGAGGCAAGGCAAGTTTCCAAGGTATCTTTTATAAAGGCATTAATAACTTCCTAAAAGCCCTACCCTCTTATAATCATCACCCTTGTGATTAGTGTTCAGCATATGAATTTCAGGGGACACAAACCTTGAGACTGTAGCACCACCTAAACACACGTCCTCTTGGGTACTCAAGAAGCCACATTCTCTGTTCATCTGAGCTACACAACATCAAAAAATGATTTGGGTAACAAATTTTTCTATTAGCTAAGATGGTTACATAACTAATATCACTCCAGACATATAGGATAGAAATTAATTCTTTGTATATCATGGATGCATTAGTGCAATAAGGCCTAATTCTCTCTTGGAACTTGTTGAGAAAACACCTTTATTCTCATTTCTTGTTATTCTTTGTTGAAAGTATATCACTGTAAGTTACACAATCAAATGTATAAAATATGTATGTTAGAGTACTGACTGGTAATACTCTTTAAGCCAATTTCTGTGAGACTAATTTGTCACCCTAGACTATGGTCCTAGGAATAGGGCTTACTCAGTGTGGGCACAGAGGCAGATATAATCCTCTAGTTAGTACTAGAAGAGCAATGTCAGTCACTGGGCCAAGAGGCAAAGATGAGGTCATAAACAGGAAGTGAGGATAAGCAGCAGAACCATGGTGGTCAGGAAAAAAAGTATCAAGTCTAAAACAAGGAAGAAATGTTACAAACCAGTTTTTAATGAGTGTGAGTCTCATGGCACAAACCTGAACTTGACAGGATGGTTCCCAAATGAGAGTCAGTGGTGTGCTGACACAGAGAAAGTATACTCATTACTTATTCTCATGTTTTCCAAAAAAAGAAGAACAATATTTTGATGAACAATCATGAAATTAATATTAGTCAAGAGTAGAAAGTCACAAAGAACAGGTTGCAAAGAGCATATCAGTAATCTAAATGAAGTCTGCTAACTTGCATAAAGTCCATGTCAATTGCCAGATGCATATTAGCTATACCAATGGGACAAGGGCATCTAGGAGGGATTCTTAGAAACGGCAATGCTTAAGACGAATCTCAGAGATGAACAGAACATTTCAGGATAGATTAAGCAGGGTAAGGACAACAAAGTGATGTTAATAAGAACTTGCATGTGTATCAGTATGCTTGGGGGGCTGTGAAAGATGGATGCAGAGCAGGAATAAAATAAAGATTATCTAACATTCAAAAGAGATAAGAAGATCATTCCAGACATTTCCCAAGGAGGATCCTAAATTGGATTATTAAAGAATGCTTCAAGGTCTTCTAGTTCCCAGCATGGATTAATTTGAAAAGATCAACATATCACATCCTAATCCCTCCAAATCCCGCTTCTGCCATTTATTACTGCCATTAGAAAGTGTGTCTGTGTGCTTGTAGGGAGGAGAGAAGGAGAAGAGGGACATTGACTGAGGGGCTACAATGATAGTTAGTGCAACATAGCATTGGGGATTGAAGCAGTCAACAGAAAGCCTATAGCAATGAGATATGTTTAGGCCAGATAATTAAGAAAAGAAAACGAAAAAAATTGCCAAGTTTCAAAAATACTAGAAAAAGAGTTGCAGGCATTGAAGACAGAATGTACTACCAAAAATATAGATCCCAGGAAAATAATAGCACATGCAAACAGTTTGGGATCAAATAGGAGGAAAGGGTGAAAATGGGAGAAGATAAACTCTTGTTCTAAAACATTGGTTCTTAAAGTTTGGTCCCTAGACAAGCATTACATGAAAATTTGTTAGGAATGAAAATTCTACTGAATTAGAAATAGGGTTTAAACTAGAAATCTGTGACTTGTTAAGCTCACTAGGTGATTCTAGTGCACACTGAAGTTAGACAACTGCTTCCCTAGAGTATCAGCTAGAGTTTGCAGCTTGTTTTAATAGGATTAGGGAACCCAGTGTAATTCCAATGGCCAGTTTCTGCCCTGTTATATGTTATAATTGTTTTTTTTTTTTTTTTAAAAAAAAGCTATCCAGAATCTTTGCCTTGCATTTAGACAGGGATCAATCACAAATCCTTTTGCTAAAAAGATCTGCTGCACAAAAGAATGCCAGTTTTTTCCTAACCACTGAGAGTTACAGTGCATTTTATAGTTCTGAAAATAAAAGACCTAAAAAGAGAAAATTTAGTGAACTTGCTGCTGATTCATTTGTATGAAAATTTAGTGAACTTGCTGCATCAAATTTTATTGAACAACCAGTAAAATTTATGAACCATCATCAGTTTTCACTCCAGCTATTGTATTATAACTTTTGGCAAATACTTATAATAATATTTCATAAAATCTTAATGCTAATTCAAGTATCAAGGTTCCTGTTGTGTATCTCATAATAGATAAAGTCAGGTTCCATAGCATATCCTCTTCTTCTTCTGGAGATAGGAGCTTAGAGAAAAAAACTACACACTGTAAAACAAAATGCAATCTGATTTAGGACCTGTTTTTTTATCCTAATAAGTCAAATGAGCAAAAGACAATTTACTTGGGAAAAAAAAGTACGTGATTTCCTTTTCATGGGGTTTATGAGTCAGGGTCCAGGCAGGAGACAGAGCCGCAGCAGTTATTTAAAAGCTAAAGTTTAATATAAAAAATTGTTAGTCCAAGGTGGCAATCTGTGAACATGGGCAAAAGGAATGCAGAATTTTCAGGTGTAAAACAGCAGCTACCACCAACCTATTGCCTGTGAAAACACAGACAATAAAGGAACTAAGTGCCAAGAGAAGGCTGCCTCCTGAGCCCAGGCTGAGATTTTGATTCTTCAAAGGGGGAGCTGCATCCCAAGGCACAGCCTGCTGGTGGTGAATGAGGTTGCCAGAGTGGAGGTTGACTCGGGTCTACAGAAGAGGCTTACAGGCCAGGTGCGGTGGCTCACGCCTGTAATCCCAGCAGTTTGGGAGGCAAAGGTGGGCGGATCACCTGAGGTCAGGAGTTTGAGACCAGCCCGACCAACACAATGAAACCCCATCTCTGCTAAAAAAAAAAAAAAAAAAAAAAAATTAGCCGGATGTGGTGGTGGGCGCCTGTGATCACAGCTACTCAGAAAGCTGAGGTGGGAGAATCGCTTGTACCCAGGAGGCAGAGGTTGCAGTGAGCTGAGATCACACCACTGCACTCCAGCTTGGGAGACAGAGCAAGAGTCTGTCTCAAAAAAAAAAAAAAAGGGTTCACAGTTGCCAGAAGGAGTGGGCACAATAGTGCTGCTCAGAAGTGGCTTCTGGTAAAGAGATCTTGGCCTCAGGGTATGACTAGAGCTCATCTGCATGGCTGGCTACTGGTCTCCTGTTCTGAATAACACTTATTTAAGGACTGGAATCTGAAAGGGAAGAGTCTTCCTGCTGCTATTGCCTGGCATGGTTACACCAGTGCTCCCTACTAGCAAAGTCTAACATTCCCCTAGCAGGCAAGTGGGAACTGTTGAGTCCAGCAGCAGTACCATAAAACAGGGCAAAGAATGGTGCATTTGGTGCTGAGAGATAATAAACTGATAACTGTACAGCCCACTCTTTGGCTTCTTAGCTTCCACATACACTTTTCTACACACACTTAGACTTCTACTCAACAACAAAACTACTCAAGTTTTCCACCTAACCAGATGTAGCTGTCCTTCATACATGTGTTCTAACCTTCTTCCCAGAAGACAGGACACACTATTCTAAGGGTTATTGTCATTCGAAGTCCCACCAAATACTCTGTTATCTAAAGGCTAAATTGTAAATGTAATCTTCAGAAACTTGTATGTAAAATATTAAATGAAAGAAAGAGAAGAAAATCACTAATATATACAAAAAAATGCGTACACATACCAAGCAAACAGGAAATATGCAAAGCCTCTACAGTCCTTGTTTCTAGAATAGGCCATGAGGCTGTAATTGATGTCTATGTCCTTCTTCAATTATCCTTTCCATATTTCCCTTACTTTCAGGAAAAATGTCAACTGGCTGAGCCTCTTCACCTGGTATAATAACCCAAAACCATGGGTAAGATATTCATATTTTATAAAGTTGATATAAAATCTTTTTCTAATAGATGACACAGATCACATATTTGCATACATAATACATAAAGTAGACAATATTTCCCTTCTTTCCTTTTTCCCAAAATGTTATGACATTAACTTCTGATGATCCTAATCTTTTTTGTTTATAAAAGAACACCAAACTTTCTACATAGTTCGTCCTAACATTTTATTTTTTCACTAGTTATAAGGTGAAAATTTCTCACATAGATGAAATGACTTTTATTACAATTACAACAATAAAACTTAGTCCTGTGAAAACACTTCCAGGATTTTTCTCACTAATATCACAATATAATTTTATAATTCAATATTTATTATTTTATTTTATATTTAATATGTATTATTATTTAATAGTAATGCTTAATATTTATGCTGAAACATGATTTATTATATTTGTAAATCTATAATATGCTGAAAATATAATTATCTTACTTATTTATGAAACACATGATGTATTGCCATTCTAAATACCCGTTTCAAACATTATTAAATGTTTCCATTTTAAAAGAGAAAAAGCCCAGATTTATTTTAATTGGAAAGTTCTATATTCTATTTTTATGGAGAATTTAGGAAATGAAAGCTCAGTTTATCTCATCAGCCTCATTAATATTTGCTTTTTCCCAGATGGAATGTTACTATAGCTTGTAACAACTACTGAATTGTAATTAGTATATACAATTTTCCAAACAAAAGCTAGAAAAAGGACAATTTTATAATTCATATCTCTTATTTTAAAATAATTTGTACTTATTTTTATTTTCTTTTAGCATATAAACTTGATAAAAGTCAAAACTATAAGACCAATGTAAAGAAATATTATGTACTGAATGTGTCTGCCCCTAAAATTCATATATTGAAGCCCTAATCCCCAGTATCTTAGAATGTGATTGTAGCAATAGGGCCTTTAAAGAGGTAACTGAAATAAGGTCATATGGGTGTGCTCTAATCCAATATGAACAATGTTCTTATATATTTTTAAAAAGGAGGTTAGGAGACAGACGTGAGCACAGACACCAGAGAAGAAAGACCAGGTGAGGACATAGTGAGAAAGTGACCATCTGGAACCCAAGGAGAGGCCACAGAAGAAACCAGCCAACCCTGTGGACACCTTGATCTTGGACTTCTAGCCTCCAGAACTGTGAGAAATACATTTCTCTTGTTTAAGCGTCAGTCTGTATTACTTTGTTACGACAGCCATAGCAAAGTAGTACAAGGAGCTTTTGACATTTTTCTCATCCTATGTTGAAAATGCCTACTATATGCTACACACTGTGAGAAACACAAATGTTTTAAGAAATGATGTTTCACTCACGTTTAGCATATTCATACTTATTGGGGTTGAAGACCACTTTTGTAGATCTTATATTTTCTAATAAACAGATGAGAAAATTGAAGATTTTTTTCCTTTATGGTGGCTAAAATACATCTGATAGTGTTTGTTTGAATTCTAATACATAAAATCTTGCAATAACATGTCTATATAGTTTATTCACAGAAAAAGTATTAATGAAAAACAAAATTTTTTTTTTCAGTTCAACTGCACTATCACAAGAAATACAAAAGCAAAAGTAGTGAAACTTATGCTGCCTTTAACTGAGAATATCCGAGTAATTTCCAAACAGATGGTTATTACCAACTGAACACTCACTGAAAAATACTAATTTGGGGTCAGAGGACTGATAACTAGAACCGAATGGAGAACAGGGCCCAAGCACCAGTGGAGCTATTCTCCCATTTGTGGTAGCCAGGATTTTTCTGTTCTTGGAAAACAGGAATGGCCCTACTATTTGTTATTGTCCTGAGGAGTAACTACAGAGAATATTTTTCCAGTAAGAAGTTTTAAAGCTTACACAGCTGCTTTTATCCACTTAAAACAAAAAAAAGAAAGAAAAACTTGGGGTATTACTTAAAAGAAGATATGTTAGTGAATGAGAATTTTGTCTGTTCTCTGTGGATTGGTACAAGCTGTATAATCCATTCCAACCCACTCATCTACATTACTCATCTCTATCACTGAATAATTGAAAGTTAGCCTCACTTTTGGGCACTTACTGCATTGTCTTCTCATACATTCTTAATACTGTATTGCTAATAAGTTGATAATGTACCCCCTTATATTAGGAATAAATAATTAATCAAAGGTGCTAAACTCTGGGAATATGAGCAGTCAGTTTTGCTTTCCTCCCTAAATATTGAGTTCATTACTTTCATTACTTGAGCCAGTGATTAGAGTTAGCCCATTCTCTGCTGAATATCAAGTAAGCATTTGGGTGAAGCACCTTCTGTAAATGAACTAATTAATTTTATCATAAAGGGACAGAGGCAGATTTACAGACATGTTTATTTATAGTACTTGCTAAGAAATGTCCCCAACACGTACTTATTGCTGGTTATGAAGTAATCTTAGGTTGTCTCTCTACCTTTTACAATTAATTTAAACAAGATTAACTCCATTCATTCATTCAGTCAGTCAGTCCACAAACATTTAATAAATGCCTGTGGGAAGATATTGTCAACATTAAGTTCACTAGTAGCAGGGTGTGAGATGGGGATTTTTTTTTTTTGAGATTCAGTCTTGCTCTCTTGCCCAGGCTGGAGTACAGTGGCTTAATCTCAGCTCACTGCAACATCCACCTCCCACGTTCAAACAATTCTCCTGCCTCAGCCTCCCAAGTTGCTGGGATTACAGACATGTTCTACCACACCTGGCTAATTTTTGTATTTTTAGTAGGACAGGGTTTCACTACGTTGGCCAGGCTTGTCTTGAACTCCTGGGCTCAAGTGAACTGCCTGCCTTGGCCTCCCAAAGTGCTAGGATTACAGGTGTGAGCCACTGTGCCCAGCCTGAAATGGGGATTCTTATTTAAATGATTAATTGAAAAAATGGTCTCAGGAGAAGTTGGGGTGGGAGTCAGGAGAGTGCAGGATGAAAAAGCTTAGCAAGGATGTAGTTTCATTAGGACACAGCTTTCAGGCTGGTCCCATGAAAGACCTTTGAGGGAAGAGGTTCACCTTTTGTGCCTCATGTCAGTCAATTATTGGATGGGGTTATAATCCTTAAAGGTGTGGCTGCTCTAGTTTCCCATTATACTGAGAAGAGACAAATTCTCCTGAGATGGAGACAGTTGTGAATTGTTAACAGCAAACACTCATAACAAATAAGGAATAAGCCAAGGCCAGAAGAGTGGGCACCAACAGTGTCCACTAGATCAGGGGGTCTCCATTTCCCAGGCCATGGAGGAGTACTGGGCTGCACAGCAGGAGGTGAGTGGCGGGCTTCATCTGTATTTACGGCCACTCCCCGTTGCTCACATTACCTACCCTGAGCTCTGCCTCCTGTCAGATCAGCAGCAGCATTAGATTCTCCTAGGAGTGCAAATCTTATTGGGAATTGCTCATGCAAGGGATCTAGGCTGTACACTCCTAATGAGACTCTAGTGCCTGGTAATCTGTCACTGTCTCCCATCACCCCCAGACAGAACCATCTACGTGCAGGAAAAGAAGCTCAGGGCACCCACTGATTCTACATTATGGTAAATTGTATAATTATTTTATTATATTACAATGTAATAATAATAGAAATAAAGTGCACAATAAATGTAATGCGCTTGAATCATCCCGCAACATCCCCACCATCTTGGTCTGTGGAAAAATTGTCTTCCACAAAACTGCTTCCCGGTGTCAGAAAGGTTGGGGACTGCTGCACTACACGACTGGGTTAGATGTGATAATGACTCATTAAATTTTACAGGTAGAAAGTACCATAGAGATTATATAAGAAGTTACTACTCCTTTTTCACATAAGAACAACTGAGGCTCAGAAGCAGCCCTAGAAGCACCCAGTTTGGCATAATTTGGATTAAAGCACAAATCTCATTTCCAGCAAATGCAATTTTTATTATATTGTAATTCCTGTTTACTTCCAGAAACTTTTGATCAATATATAGGTAAGAGAAATCTTATCTCTAATATGTTTCAGAGAACTAAAAGACTAGATAACATATTTGGGACTGAGTGTTGTAATAGGAAAATAATTAACTGCTCACAAACAGGTAACTGGATGACTTCTTCCTACAATGAGTTTAAGAATTCAGCATCAAAGTTTACATGAAAATGCAAAACAAATAATAATAATAGAGCCCCAAACTGGACATAAAAATAAGAAACAAGAGATCAATTTTTTTCTATCCTAAGTGACAATGCAGAAAAATCCTAGGGCTGGAATAATGCCTAGAAATGGAAGAGCTGAAAGAGATATCTCGTCACCAATTTTTTTTTTTTTGTAAACAGCATTAAGTATTTTGACCACATTTTATGCGGTAGAATCTTGAAAAAAACTGAGTGGGGATCCTATTTTCAAAGCTTTAGACTTGACGTAGACAAAACTAGAAATTTTTCTTTTTTCTTAAAATGTCCTGGCTTTATAGGTATATTTTTTGCTGTCTTTAAGGATTCTATTTACTATGCCAAATAGCCAAAATGTGAGAGTCATAATTTATCTGTTTATATCAGGAATTCTTAACCTGGAGTCCTTGGATGTACAAAGGTCTATGTGGATAGAATTTAAAGGGTCCTTGAATTTGAATGAGGAAAAAAATTACATTTTTATTTTCAGTAACATTTAACTGAAATTCATACCAGGTATGAATGCTGGCAGGAATCTTAATCCCTATGACCTTGCCACCAATAGATGTTACAGGTACTTTTCTATCACAGTGAATGCTCCAGTGCATTAGATCTCGGCCTTCCTGTCATGCACTGGAGCTGGCCATGCTGGGCCTGCAAATGGTGAAGCTGTATAACTTCATGATAGAAGTTTAACTCAACGGATTTGGAGCATTTTCATTTTTGCAATGGACTGAATGTTTGTGTCCCACCCAAAAAATGTATATGTTGAAATACTAACCCCCATTGTGATGGTTTTAGGAGGTGGGGCTTTAGGGAGGTTACTAGGTCATGAGGGTGGAGCCCTCACTAATGGGAGTAGTGGCCTTGTAAAAATACAGGAGAGAACATTCTTCCTCTATCTCTGTTCTCCACCATGTGAGAATACATGAAGAAGTCAGTGGTCTGCAATCCAGACAAGGACCCTCACCAGAACCTGACCATGCTGGCACCCTGGTCTTGGACTTCCAGCCTCCCAAACTGGGAGAAATATGTTTCTGTTGTTAACGTCACTTAGTCTATGGTAATTTGCTATAGCAGTCCAAACTGACTAAGACAGTATTTTTTGAGGGAACCTGTCCATTCTTGTTAAGCAAACTATGGAAACTTTAATTACATTTATGGTAATATAGTTTTAAGAATCAGGAGGCCAGATGTGGTAGCTTATGCCTGTAATCCTAGTGCTTTGGAAGGCCAAACTGGGTGGATTGCTTGAGGCCAGGAGTTTGAGACCAGCCTTACCAACATGGCAAAACCCAATGTCTACCAAAAATACAAAAATTAGCCAGGCTTGCTAGCGCGCTACTGTAGTCCCAGATACTCGGGAGGCTGAGTAGGAGGCTGATTTGATCCCAACAGGTGGAGGTTGCAGTGAACCATGATTGCATCACTATACTCCAGTCTTGGTGACAGAGCAAGACCCCATCTCAAAAAAATAAAAAAAGAATCTAGATTATCAACAATTGAACTAAAAATACCAAAAGCAAAAGCTAGAAGTCAACTGGCTTTTTACATGACATGCACATTGCCTTATCAAAGTCTATTGTTCTTATTCATGGTTAGCAACAACAGCCTCACACTGATGAATGTTGTAAAAATAAAATTTAACTTTGACTTGCCAATATTTTAAACCTATTGTTATTTAATACATTTTAAAAGCTCACATTTTGCTGTCTTATAAAAATATTTTAGGGCTGGGTGTGGTGGTTCACACCTGTAATCCCAGCATTTTGGGAGGCCGAGGTGGGTGGATCACCTGAGGTCAGGAGCTCAAGACCAGCCTGGCCAACATGGTGAAAACCCATCTTTACTAAAAATACAAAAATTTAGCCGAGCGCGGTGGCTCACACCTGTAATCCCAGCACTTTGGGAGGCTGAGGTGGGCGGATCACCTGAGGTCAGGAGTTCGAGACCAGCCTGACCAATATGGTGAAACTCCATCTTTATAAAAAATAAATAAATAAATAAATAAATAAATAAATAAATAAATACAAAAATTGGCCGGGCATGGCGACTCACACCTGTAATCCCAGCACTCTGGGAGGCTGGGGTGGGCAAATCACAGGTCAGAAATTCGAGACCAGCCTGACCAACATGGTGAAACCCCATCTCTAAAAAATAAAAAAATAAAAATTAGCCGGGCATGGTGGCACATGCCTATAATCCCAGCTACTGGGGAAGCTGAGGCAGGAGGCTTGAACCCAGGAAGCAAAGGTTACAGTGAGCCAAGATCACACCACTGCACTCCAGCCTGGGCAACAAGAGTGAAACTCTGTCTCAAAAAAAAAAATTGTAGTTTTTTTCAATTTATTTTCCTTGTAATCTTATATGTTTCTTATATATTTCATATATATATTTCAAACATTTTCTTAATAGGGGCACATTGGTTTTACCAGACTGCCAAGGGCTCCATGATATAGAAGAAAGTTAAGAAACCCTGGTTAAGTATAAATTATTTTCTATCTATGTAAATAATGACATTCACTGGCCTTTGCTTTTATGTTTTCACATAAATGATTCTATTATTTTCAACTCAATTTTTCCCTATTTTTATACCTTTAACAAAATATATCTTATATATTATAAAATTTACCCATTTCTTGTGTAAAATTCTGTAATTGTAATAACTTTATCAAGTGGTACAACCATTACCATAAGTCACCTTTAGAACATTTTCATCTCCGCAGCCAGATTGTGCATGCCCATTTATAGTCTTTAGCTCATTATTAGGCATATTGAAATTGTATTCCATCTAGGATGCAACTGATAATAAATAGTTTTATATTATAAAAGTTAGTCTATAATAAAAATTCTGCAACAGTGCTGACACTTACTACAGCATGACATTTTAGAAACAAAAATAATTTAAAAATACTCATTCTAGGTTAATGGTTACAAAGTGCAGTTAGAAGAAACATGTTCAGTATTTGAGAGTATGGTAGTTTGACTATAATTAACAATATACTGTATGTTTCAAAATATCTAGAAGAGAAGATTTGAAATGTTTCTAAGACAAAAAAATGATAAATGTTCAAGGTGGTGGATATCCTAAATACCTTGAATTGATCATTATACAGTCTATGCATGTATCAAAATCAAAATATTACACATGTACACTATAAATATGTACAAATATTATGTATAAATAAAATTTAAAAATACTCATTCTAATTGATTCAGGCAGGACTCATCAATGGATACAAAAACTAGTGTGAAACTGTTTGAGGAGTAACTGGATAGTTACATAATCTCAAAATATCCTTCCATGAGGCATTTATTCATTATAATGGGTAAAAGAATGTTAAAGTGGAGAAACATGGCAGGCATGAACTTAGCCAAATGGTCAAGATTAGCATCACCAATAATAGCACAAATTAACAACAAATGCCATCTAAGATGGTCTACTGAGAAGACCATAGCATCACTCCTGTGATATTCCTGCCAAACGTATGTAACTTGAATCTAATCAGGAGAAAACATCAGACAAACCCCAATGTGAAGAACAGCGTGCAAAATAATTGTCCCATACGCTTAAAAACATCAGCTTCAGTGGGCACCATGACTGATACCTGTAATCCGAGCAGTTTGGTGAGGCCAGCTTGGGCAACATGGCAAGATCTTGTCTCTACAAAAAAATTTTTTAAATTAGCCAGGCTTGGTGGCGCCTGCCTGTGGTTCCGGCTACTGGGCAACACAGTGAGATTTTGTAAAAAAAAAAAAAAAAAAAAAAGACTGGGTGCAGCGGCTCATGCCTGTAATCCCAACACTTTGGGAGGCAGGCGGATCACGAGGTCAGGAGATCGAGACCATACTGGCCAACACGAAACCCTGTCTCTACTAAAAATACAAAAATTAGCTGGGTATGGTGGCACGTGCCTGTGGTCTCAGCTACTCGGGAGGCTGAGAGGGGAGAATCGCTTTAACCTGGGAGGTGGAGGTTGCAGTGAGCCAAGATGCTGCCACTACACTCCAGCCTGGCAACAGAGTGAGACTCCATCTCAACAAAGAAAAAGTCAGCTTCATGAAATACACAAAAGACTTTCTATAAAGAAAGCCTCAGGAATTCCATAACATAGGCAAGTAAAGAAATAAGGGTTGTATACTAAGTATTATATGAGAGTTAATTTTCTAATTTTTATAATTACACTGTGATGTAAGAAAATGTCCTTGATTTTAGGCAATACACACTAAAGTGTATATCAGGAAAAAGTCATTATATCTACAATTTATCTTTTAAAAATAAATTTTATGTTGTTTAAGAGTTACAACATGTTATGGTATACATATAGTAAGTAAAATGGTTACTTTGGTGAATCTGATTAACATATCTATTATCTCACATAGTTTCTGTTTTCATGGTAAGAGCAGCTAAGATCTACTTAGTTAAAAATTTATAATGCAGCCGGGCGCGGTGGCTCATGCCTGTAATCCCAGCACTTTGGGAGGCCGAGGCGGGTAGATCACGAGGTCAGGAGATCAAGACCATCCTGGCCAACATGGTGAAACCCCTTCTCCACTAAAAAATACAAAAATTAGCTGGGCGTGGTAGTGCACGCCTATAGTCCCAGCTACTTGGGAGGCTGAGGCAGGAGAATTGCTTGAACCCGGGAGGCGGAGGTTGCAGTGAGCCAAGATCGCATCACTGCACTCCAGCCCGGCGCCTGGCGGCAACAGAGAGAGACTCTGTCTCAAAAAAAAAAAAAAAAAAATTATAATGCAATATAATTTTATTAACTTTAGTCCTCATGTTGTACATTAGATCTCCAGACTTGTTCATCCTACATATCTTCTATTTGGTATCGTCTGACATACATCTCCCCATTTCTTCTTCACTCTGCCTCCCATGCCATGGTAACTACTGTTTCATTTTCTAGCTGTGTGTATTTGAGGTCTTTTTTTTCTTTCTTTCTTTCTTTTTTGAGGTGGAGCCTTGCTCTGTCGCCCAGGCTGGAGTGCAGTGGCGCAATCTTGGCACGCTGCTACCTCTGCCTCCCGTGTTCAAGTGATTCTTCTGACTCAGTCTCCTGAGTAGCTGGGACTACAGGTGCGCGCCACCATGCATGCCTAATTTTTTGTATTTTCAGTACAGACGGGGTTTTCACCGTGTTAGCTAGGATGGTCTTGATCTCCTCACCTCGTGATCTGCCCACCTCAGCCTTCCAAAGTGATGGGATTACCAGCGTGAGGCACTGCGCCCGGCACTGCGCCCGGCCTGAGGTCTTTTTTTAAAAAAATTCCACATGTAAGTGAGGTCATGTAATATTTACTTAACATAATGTTGTTTATGCTTATTTACTTAACATAATGTTCTTCAGTTTGTTCCAAATTGTGGAAAATGGCAGACTCTCCTTTTTTTAAGGTCAAATAATATTCCTGTGTGTGTGTGTGTGTGTGCATGTGTGAGCGTATGTATACATATACACACACATTTTCTTTATCCATTCATTTGTCAATGGACACGTAGATTGTTTTCATATCTTGACCACTGTGACTAATGCTGCCATAAACATTAGAGTGCAGGTATCTTTATGAGATGGTGATTTCATCTCCTTTGGGTATACACACAGAAGAGGAATTGCTTGGTCCTACGGTAGTTCTATTTTTAATTTCTTTAGGAACCTCTCACTGTTTTTTGTAATGCCTATGCCAATCTTCATTCCCACCAACTGTGTGCCAGGGTTCCCTTTCATTCATACCCTTATTATCTCCTGTCTTTTTGATAACAGCCATCTTTATGGGTGTGAGGCGAGAACACATAGTGGTTTTAATTTGCATTTCCCTTATTATTAGTGAGGTTGAGCACCTGTTGGCCATTTTGGTGTCTTCTTTGGAAAAATGTCTACAACTTACTCTTAAATGGCTAAGAAGATGTATTTGTGGGGTGTGTGTGTGTGTGTGTGTGTGTGTGTGTGTGTTTAGAGAGAGAGAGAGAAGGAGGAGGAGGAGAAGAAATAAAAGTTAACATTTAGGGAATTTGGGTAAAGATTCTTCTGGAATTCTTTGTACAGTTCTTGAAACTTCTATAAGTATGAAATTATGTTAACTGAGAAAAAAAGGCAGTTAGTCTTAACTGTCATACTGAACACTGAGAGTTTTGATACCTCAATTTGTACTCTACTATCAATTATCTTTAGCTACTGGGGTAAATTTTCTCAGTAGACTTTTTTTTGATGTGCCCCTGTTTTGCTTCTTTATTTGAGTATTTTGTGCTCCTGTTTTGTTTATTATTTCCCTAGGGCAGATGATGCTGAGTTTCAAACATATGGCCATTTTTATTTTCTGCCAATCACCTACAAAAAAATGCTAAGAAAGACCAATAGTTGTGATAAACTAAAATAAGGCATGAAAAATGTGGAAAAGAATGAGTCATGTATTTTGGGAGTCAGCAGCTTTGGTTGGCTACTGATTCAATTCATGACCTTGGAAAAAACCACGTCATTGCTTTGTGCCCTATTCTCCTCATAATCTTTTCCCCAGAGCTTATATTACAGAGTGTTGACAGGATTAACTTATGATTGTGCATCTCTTTGAATCTTCATGATTTAGGTATTAAAGTAGTTGCCACAAATAAATATCGCTAAAAATAGTGTGCTTATGCAAATCCGCTTCTTGATATTTCAGTGGTTGTTTTTGAACTGTAAAGGCTTTTCAGAAAACTCAAAGTATCATCAGCATTGGCTTGTGGTATACTTTCTCCCTGTGGATAATGTATCATTGAATATTATTAAAGACAACAGAAAATCATACAAGGAATTTATTAAATCTCCAGTATGTTTCCTATTTTGCCTTTTCATTTCTAGACTGGAAGTGCCTAAATTATAATTTTTTTCTTCTAGGTTTTTACCCTCTGCATCAGGCATACTATTTTTGCCTTCCTGGCATCTATTCACCTTTTTCTGGCATCAGCATGCTGAGTTTCTTTTAGGGAAACATGCCTCCTCCAACTTAGTTTATCTGGTATAATTGGGACTGACCCAGGGGGATGGGGGTCCATGAAGCGGGTATGACCAATCAAAGCAGCACATGGCCTATCTAAAGAAATGAAATGTGATACCAAAGACCATGAGTCCCACTCATAACTCATACCGAAATTATTAAGAAATAGGTGATCTCTTTCTATTGTGATTGCTAAACTGAAAAAATGGAAGCCTGGTCTTTCTAGCAGCTATCTCCCTAACATGAGGAAAGAATATGTCTAAGCCTGTTTCCAACCCTATTGAAAGCAGAGATGAGGAATAAAAGAAAGTAGTTTCCTTTTATTTAATGATTATTTAAACACCTAGATTTGGGTATGCCTGTATAGAGATAACTGAGGTTTGCTAATATTTCTTTCCTTTCTTCTGCCCTCCCGTCTCCTCCTCTGTCTCCTTCTCTTTTTGCTTAAGTTTGTTTATAGAGCTCTGACTAAATCATTTGGTGCATGTGGTAGAGATAGCTCGTTGCTTATTCAATTCCATTTTCCCCTTTATTTTCAGTAACATAAGTTTTATTCAAGATGTTAATGGTCCCCACTTTAAAAATGCACTTCACAGCCTCTTTCATAGATAGGCATGACCATGTAACTAGATACAGGCCAAAGAGATATAAGCAGAAGTTATAGGATGGGATTTATTAGAAAGCTCTTATTAACAGAAGCTTAGATGAGTCCATTTGCTCCTTGCCATTTTGCTTATTTCTGCCTGGAATGAACATATAATGGTTGTGTCATGGGATCCTTAGGGTGTTGCTTCACCAGCTGGAAACCTCTGTGGCTAGCAGTGCCTTCTACCTGAGTATTACTTGTGCCCATTGGGCTCATTCCACCCACTCGGCCTGGCAGGCTGCTTTCAGCTCGTGCTACTGGCCCGGATCCCACATCTGCCAAGTGTGAGCCAGGCACAGAGTGGCAAGGGGTATGTGGGCGAGCAAGTGCGGGGTTTAGCCACTGTACACACCCAGGAACATTGCTGCAGCGGGGCAGGCAGCTCCAGGCACTGGCATAGGTGCCAGTTCTGTGCAAGGCTGCAGCTGGATAAACACTGCACACGGCTTCTGCAGCAGGCACCTGCGTCTCGACAAGGGGAACACAGTGGCACCTGGAAGCTTGGAGATGCCAGGAACCACAGAACCCTAAAGAGGGGTTGTCACAGCCCTGGCTCAGGGAGCCCCTAGGTCTGGGCTCCCCAAGGGGCCACAGCTCTGCTCTTCTCTCTTCTCTCCTCATCACCCACAACATGGCGAGTGGAGGGGCATGTTTCAGCTCTGTTTGTGTTACAGCTGTTTTAATCCCTCCGTTAACGGCTCGCTAGTTCTTGTCTGCCTTCAGGAAGAATTAGGTATGCAGACAACTGGAGAATGAGCAAGCCAAAAAGGTGCTTTACCGCCTGCCAAAACACCTCAGAGGAGACCCTCAGTGCATAGCTCCTCTCCGCAGGCAGGTTGTTCCGTCATCTGCCAACTCTGGTGTAGTCCGAAGTTTGTATGGGCTTCAGAGGGGAAAAAGTGCATGCTGGTTGGTCCCTAGGTAGGCATGTACTATAAATTCTCACTCCAGTTCACAGAAGTTGCAGCCAGGCCCTCAGGCTTCAGGCCATCCCTGGCTTGAAAGTGGGGGTTCACCAGAAACCTGCCCCTTTCCTCCCAGGAGGCTGCCTGCCTCCTGCTGCTGTCAACCTGCCATCCATGAACAGCAGATGCTGTTCATGCTTAGGGGTGCCTACAGGCCCATTCAGAGCTGCCCGTAACCGTCCTTGGCCTTCCTTTCTTGCTTGTAGGAGCCCAAAGTCCAGAGGAAGCCGAAGTGGCAAGGGGCTGGTGTCAGCACTGCCCAAAGTGCACACACACGCAGCCAGGTCATGACAGTGCCTGGTCTAGGTCACAACCTTGCTCCAAAATTGGTGTAGGCACCAGGAGTGGGGAGAGGCCAGGCAGCAGGAGCAGGCACTTCCAAGCCTGTGGGGGTAGAGGAGCTTCCCACCCCCAAGAGTGCAGAGATATCCAGGTCCACAGCTGTACTGGGCAGCACAAAGCTAACACCCTGCTGACTCACAAGTGGGTGGGGCTTCTGCGTGTTGCTGTCTCCTGCCAGCTCTGGGGAGCCTGCAGCTGTGGCTGCGCCTCCCCTACTCCAGCCAGTGTCATGGCAGCAGCCACTCCAGATGGCCCACCACTGCCATCAGTTGCAATTCCAGTGGCCATCTTATGACCTTGAAGATGAAAGGCATGTATTAAGAAAGGCATGGTAGAAAGATAGAAAGGCCTAGATTCCTGTTGTCTTTATGGAACTCCATATTCACCCATTTCTGAACATTGTTTATGTAAAATAATAAACTATTAGGCATTTAAGTCATTGTAGTTAGGTCTCTATTTCTAGTAGCTGACAAAATTTCTAGCTAATGTGATACATCTCTGCAATCAGACATCAATGGTGCCTCCTGAAATACTTTGGTTTATTTCGTGTAGATGTAATATAAGGAGAAATTGTATAAGAATATCTTTACTTAAAATGACAGGCATTTCTTTTTATTTTTTTCCTCATTTATGAATTATAGGTGAAAAGCAATCAATAATGCTGGCCACTACTACCTCAACTTTTTAATCTCATCTTTTCCATATTCTGACAAAAAATTTGTATAGGTCAATGTGCGACAGCTTAGAATCACAAAACTTTGCCAGAATGAGCTTGTAGATATCCCTAGCTTTTGACCTGGTTATGTTATTATTGTCCCATTTCAGGCCATCATCATTTAGTCAGTTACTTGGGGCTTCCTGTATCTAATCTTTTTCACTGAACTCCATTATCTACACTGACATCAGAATAACCATTCAATATACATTCTGATTTTTAAAATTGCTTAAAATACAAATACCTGAATGAACCGGAGAGTAACTAAAATCAGGCAGAAGCTAGATATAAGTCAACATTTAAGGTTGAGGTACAGATGAGGTACAGCAGTAGAAAGAAATGAGCAACAGATGAGGTACAGCACTAGAAAGAAATGAGCTATCAAGTCATCAAAAGACATAGAGAAACCTTAAATGCATATTACTAAGTGAGTGAAGCTAATCTGACAAGGCTATATACTGTATGATTCCAAATATATGACTCTCTGAGACAGGCAAAATAAGAGACAGCAAAAAAGATCAATGGTTGCCAAAAGTTGTGGAGAGGGAAGGATGAATTGACAGAACACAGAAGATTTTTAGAGCAGTGAAACTATTCTGTATGATACTACAATGGTGAATAAATGTCGTTATATATTTGTCAAAATTGGTAGAATGTATGACACCAAAAGTGAGTTCTAGTGTAAACTATGCATTTTGGGTGATAACAATGTGTCAGTATAAGTTCAATTATGACAAATATTCCAATGTCTTGTTAAATATCCATAGCTGGGGAGATCGTGTATGTGTGGGGACAGGAGTATATGGGAAGTCTCTGAACTTTCTGATCAGTTCTGCTGTGAACTGCTCTAAAAAATAAAGTTTACTAATTTAAAAATTATATAATCTTCCAAGAAATATGATAGAATCAAAGTCTCTACAATATGATTTTTACAATACATAGAAAATTACTACATATGGCCCATACTTATAAGAAAAGACAATCAATGAAGACCAACCTTGTGATGACTCAAATGTTGGCATTAGCAGAGGATTTTAAAGCAGCTATTATGCTGTGCTCAAGGATATAAGAGAAAATATGCTCATAGTGATTGAAAAAATAGGAAATATCAGAGAAAGAAACTAAAAAATAATATCTGCAATTAAAAAAATAATGTGTGGGCTTAACAGCCATTTAAAGATTATGAAAGAGTCACTCAACTTGAGGATACAGCAATCAAAATTATCTACTCTGAGAAACAGGAGAAAAAAGATGGAAATTAAACTGAAAAAAAAATCCCTTGGGGTCCTGTGAGACAACTGAAAAAAATCTAATATACGTAAATTAGGTTTCTAGAAAGAGAAGCAATTGGGAATAAACCTGAAAAAGTATTGGACTTAATCATTTGTTAAAAACATAAATGAACAAAATCAAGAACCTCAGACAACCCAACTAGAAAAATATGAAGAAAATAATATCATAATCAAATTGCTGCAAATCAAAGAGAAAGAGAACATCTTGAATGCAGCCAGAGTAAAATGACACATCACATACAGAAGAACCATGGTATGAGTGACTGCCAACTTTTCTTCAAAAACAATGGAGACCTAAAAGACAGTTGCACAACATTTTTAAAGGGCTGGAAGTAAAGTACTGTAAATCTACAAACTTATATCCATGGAAAAGATCCTTCAAAAATAGGAAATACACATATTTTTAAATAAATATAAGCTAAACTTTGCTCAAAAGAAATAAAAATGTGTACCGGGAAATAGACATGTACAAGAATGCATGTAGCAGCTTTATTCTTAATCCTTTAAACAAAACAGTATCAACAAAACAGATAAAATGTTGGTATATTCATGCAATGGAATACTACTCAAAAATAAAAATGAATGCGATACAGATATATACAACAACATGGATAAATCTCTAAAACAATGCTGAGTGAAAGAAAGCTTATGCGAAAGAGTACATACTCTATGATTCTATTTACACAGTGCTAGAACAGTGGGGGGGCGGTGGGCAGTCACTGTGAAGAGAGCATGAGGCAACTTTGTGGTGATGGTATTTTTCTGTATTTTCTTTCTCAAGTTAGTCATTTGTTCAAACTCATGGAATGGTACACTTAAGATCTGTGCATGTCACTATATGTAAATTTTATAAAGACATACTGTAAACAAATAATGAACTCATGTTAATGACAACAAAACTATTATACTACTACTACACATCATAGGGACTTATTTACTCTTTTGTCACACTTATTAAATGTAATGTGCTCAGCTGAACATTCCATTACCATGGAAGAATGGTATTTTATCGATGGTAAAGTGGATATTGGATAAATTGCATTTGTATCACAGAGAGTAAGTTGATAGGTAGATTTCTAATTAGGAACTCAATCTTTTAGCCAGTTCTAATTCTATTCAGAATTCTAATTTTTCCTTATTATTTTTTCTAGGAAATTGTCCTTTTCACCTAAATTTTCAAATATCTTGGCATGAGGTAAGATTCTTTTTATGCTGTTTTAAATCTCTGTTGTATTTATAGCAAGGTAATTTTTTAAACTAGGAGGCAATCCTGGTTGGATCACATTTTCTCTGTTGGAATTCCATCGTGTCCTGATTTTGAAATGTTGAAAGTATCCAGGCCAGATATATGACCAATCTAGTTTTAGTTCAGTTTTTTGGAAAGTTTTCATAATACATATACACAAATAGTATAAATAAAGACTAAAAACCTACATAAGTAAAGGCTTGAGGTTTCTATTTATGAGATGTTCCCTCCTCCCAACCATGACTGGCAGAAGCTTCAGCTCATGCCTTTGTGACTCTGATTTGAATTTTCTTTTTCATTTCTGTTACTATTGGGATAGTATTTTCTTTGTTGCAAGCTTAACTAGGATTTTTCTTTTTCTTTCTTTTTTTTTTGAGACGGAGTCTACTCTGTCACCCAGGATGGAGTGCAGTGGTGCGATCTTGGCTCACTGCAACCTTTGCCTCCCAGGTTCGAGCGATTCTCCTGCCTCAGCCTCTCGACTAGCTGGGACTACAGGCATGTGCCACCATGCCCAGCTAATTTTTTGTGTTTTTAGTGGAGACGGGGTTTCACTGTGTTAGCCAGGATGGTGTTGATCTCCTGACCTTGTGATCTACCCACCTCAGCCTCCCGAAGTGCTGGGATTATAGGCGTGAGCCACCACATCCGGCCTTAACTAGGATTTTAAAACAATTTTCTCAAGCAATTCAGAGAAGAAAAATTTCTGGCATTAATAGTTATAGGAATAAAAATGAAAATAAGTGAATCAAGCATCTTACTCAAAAGATTGACAGGGAATTACAAAATAAGCAAAGGAAAGCAGAAGAAAGGAATTAACACAGATAAAAACAAAAATTGGTGAGTTAGAAATCTAAAAGAAAAAGTAGAGCTCAAGAATACAATTATAGAGTTAGTAATTTGAAAAATCAGTTAAATAAACTAGCTAAGATAATCAAGAAAAAGAATACAAAATAAAGAGGAAAATAAGAAACAGAAGAACTTAGAATCATGAGACTAGTTTGCTTAAAACTGCACTGAAATATTAGAAAAACTAAAATAGAAGTATAATTTTCTAGAAAAATTATTGATGAAAGCTGAACTCTGAAGACAGAAAACTTTTAAAGAGATCAACTACCATAGAAGAAATAGAGGAAGTAAAGACCTAACTCTTCAAAAGGCCCAGATCCAGACAGCTCTAGGGGAATGTAACTAAATCTTTCAAGATCATATAATTCCAGTGCTGTTTTAAAATGTTCCAGAGCAAGAAGGAAAAAAATTACTGAGTTCATTTTTATAAAGTGAGTAAACAGTGATTCATTATCTGAAAAACATGCACAGAAACCTGTATACTGATCTATTTGAATACTGGTGCAAAAAATATTAAACACATGATATCAAAGAGAACCCAGCATGGCAATAAAAAAATAAACTATCATGATTTGGGATTTATTTCCATAATGCAGGAAAACTTCAGTATTAGAGTTGTCAACCTAAATAACACAGAGAGAGGCTCTCTTTAAAAAATGATATTTGAGAATGGATATTGCAATGGGAATACATGTGCCACAGTAAACTATGTATGTATTCAAGGAGTTAAAAAAAGAAAAAGTTTTTTTTAAAGGAAAAATGAGGAGGATTAAGCAATTGTTTTGAGAGAATTATCTTTGGCTACAAGGATCAATAACAAGAGTGACACCAGTCTGAGACTGGACAGGCAGTTGCTGGGCAGACGACCTCGAAGAAGTATTTTTTTGTGTGTAAGGCTGCAATGCCCTTTGTGCAATGTTGTGGTTTTTGCAGTCTTTTGTGATAGTTCTTGTTATTGTTATCAGGCATTCATGCATGCCAACCCTCCCTTCATGGCCTTCCCTGGCTCCATTTGTCAGGATTTTTAACATAAATAACTCCATTTTGATTCTGACAACTTTCACAGATCTTTATTAGTACATATAATAATATTAATACATACACAGTGAAAAATCATATAATCCTGAATCATATAATGACCTCCACAGACGGTGAACAGGCATTTGACAAAATTCAACAACTACTGTGATTGAAAACAATTTAATGAAATAGAAATACATTGATATTTCCTTACAATGAAAATTATACCGTATATGTCCAAAAGTTAGCATTATAATTATGATCAAACTTTACAAGCATTTCTCATTAAAGCCAGGGACAAGACTGCTAAGTCTCATTGCTATAATTATTATTGTAGTCTACCTACTGAAAAAAGAAATAATACAAGAGAAATAAAGTTGAGATATAAAATTGGAAAGAACTTAAAACTATCACTATTAGTATTACTATTAGTATATAGAAAACTTAAAAATAGAAAAATTCAGTAGGGTAGTGAGGTAGAAAATAAAGAGCTTTCTCATATACATATGACAACATAATATATAATTTTTAAAATCCAATTTATAATAGGAACAAAAAATTAAAATTAAAAAGAATGCAATATAAACAACTGTAAACTGCTTCTGAAAGGCATTTAAAAATTGAAAAGCAAGAATTAGTATTATATATATACATTTTTACAAATTTTGTTTAAAATGTTAATGAAAAGCAAGTAACAAATAAGTTTGTTTTCAGTATACAGTTTAATCCTAAAACTCATGTGGAAAATTAAACAGTCCAATAACCAGGAAAACTCTGAAAAGGAAAAGCAATGAGAAGGGACCAGAATTACAGAGTAATAAAACATATTATATAAGCACCAATAATTAGAGTAAAAAGTAAATAAATAGAATCAAAATCATAAGAAAATTTACTATTTGACATAGGTGGTATTGGAACATCTTGGTAACCATTTGGAAAAACAGAATTGGATCCTTAACTCACATTGTACTTTATTTGTGAGTAAAGTCCAAATCTAAATATTTCAATGAAAAATTTAAAAAACATGAAAATACTAGAAGAAAACATGGGAGAATTCTTTATAATATAGTGGTGGAGATGGCTTTTCTATGACCCCTAAATCTAAAAGGCATTAAGGAAAATTGATAAGTTTGGCTATGTAAATATGAAAACTTCTCCATGCCAAATAAATACCATAAGACAAATGACTTAACAAAGTGGCAACACATATCACAAAGGGTAATTTCCCTACTCAATAAAGGTCTTCTACAAATTTACTAGGAAAGGATCCCAAAAGTGAGCAAAAAATATGAGCAGAAAGTTAACAGAAAGGAAATATAAATGACTTTGACACATTCAAAAGATGTTCAACTCATAATAAGAATAGTACATTATACTTAGAGGATACATATTTCATCTATCAGACTGGCAAACATCAAAAGTTAGATAAGACTCAGTTGGAAATATTGTGAGGAAATAGACATATTGCTCCTGAGGGAATATAAGTAGCTATAACTTTCATAGTAAGTAATTTGGCAATATCTATCATTATTACAAATGCTTATGTCCTTTTACCTAGCAATCCCACTTTTGGGACTTTATCCTTCAGACACATAGTCTTCACATGTAGAAAATGGCAAATACATACAAGGTCATTTTGAAGAAACTGAAAATGATTGGCAACAACTCAAAAAATTTATTAAATAAGAATGGATAAATTATTATGTATTCTTACAGTTTGCTTGCTATAAACTACACATATCTAAAAACAAGGTGTAAAGCCTCTACTATAGACGTATGCAAAGGTTTCCAAGATATATTAGTAAAGAGAGCAAGATACAGAATAGTGTGTATGATATGCTATTTTTGCATAAGAAAAAATCAATTAGAATAAGATTTATTTTTATATATGTTGTATATTCATAAAGAAATTCTGAAAGGATGCATAAGAAACTAATAATAGTGTTTATCTGTGTCTTTGGAGGGGCTGAGAATTGAGTGAATGGGAATATGGTTAAATTATGTGTTTAATTTTATGTGTAAGAATTAAATTTGAAGTGTGTCATATTTGTCATTTTTTATATATTATGTTTTATGCTCACAGCTGGAAGGTTTCCATTTTAGTTTACTCCAGAAATCTGTTACAAAAAATTTTTTTTCAAGTAAAGGCTATTAGAAAAATAAATTGAGTAGCTGAGTGCAGATGAGTGTAGTGGCTCACATGTGTAACCCCAACAACTAGGAGGCTGAGGTGGGAGGATTGCTTGAAGCCCAGAGTTTGAGACCAGTCTGGGCAACAAAGCAAGACCCTGTCTCTACAAAAAATTTTAAAAATTAGCTGGGCATAGTGGCATGCACCTGTAGTTCTAGCTACTTGGAAAGCTGAGGCAGGAGGATTGCTTTAGTCCAGGAGTTTGAGGCTGCAGTGAGCTCACACCACTGCACCTCAGCCTGGGTGACAGAGTGACACCCTGTCTCTAAAAAAATTATAGTAAAAGAAAAATAACTTGAAAGAATATCATATTAATTGGCATTTTTACATAAAATAAATAGTATTTTTTTATTTAGAATGAAATTTATTATTTCAACCTAAAGTATGAAGTTCTTTTTGTTTACTAATATATTTTTATTATTTAAATAGTAACTACATTATTTTTCAGAATCCAGTAGCTTTTTTTTTTTCTTTTTTCTTGGTACTCATTGGTTGTAACACAGTAGCTTTTATTTATTTATTTTTTATTTTTATACTTTAAGTTCTGGGATACATGCACAGAACATGCAAGTGTGTTACACAGGTATACAGGCTATGGCAGTTGGCTGCACCCATCAATCCGTCATCTACATTAGGTATTTTTCCTAATGCTATTCCTCCCCTACCCCCCACCCCACCCTCCGACAGGCCCCAGTGTGTGATGTTCCCCTCCCTGTGTCCATGTGTTCTCATTGTTTAACTCCCACTTATAAATGAGAACATGGACTGTTTGGTTTTCTGTTCCAGATAATATGGTAGCTTTTAAAAGAAAATTTTCTTTAGTAAATTGTAAACAACAAAAAAGTATGAGCTCCCTCTGCTGGCTCTGTAGTGGCATATCAAGGTACATTTTGTTTATTTGGAAATGAAAATGGCACATGGTACAAGCCATGAATTCAATTTGCTAATATTAAGGAGAATAGTTTTAAACTGTAGTTTCCCTAATTTTATAAAAGTTAAATTATGCTAATATGCCACTAATATTGGCAAGTAAGATTAGCATTTTAATATATGTGTTAAAGTTGTTTTCATTATGTGTCTGAGCCATTTGGTATATCCCTAAATAGTGCCACATAAGTGTGTTAAACAGGAAAAGTTTCTGCATGCACCTCAATAGGTACAGGAGGATTTTAGTTTTAAAATTTATTATGACTTTTGAATTGTAGTAATCATAAAACCTATGTGTTATGTTAGTATATTAATATTTAGTTCATTTAAAATACCATAGTTTTTTGTTTGTTTTTGAGACAGAGCCCAATGTGGAATGCAGAATCACCTGGGTTCAGCCACTACACCCGGCCCATATGCATATTTTGAAGCTAGGAGAAATAGAAAATATTTGCATAGTAAGCAGTGACATATAATTCTGAGTATAAATTTTTTTGTCATGACACAATCTCTGATGCATTGATTTATGATGTACTTTCCAAAATTTCAAGATATTTTTATTTTTATGATTTCTGTTTTTATCTTCAAGATCATTGAATTGTGTCTCAGTGGTGATCATCTCATCCTTCTGTTTACTAAATTCTTTAACTTTTTGTGTTGTACTTAAATCTGCTTAAGGATGCCTTTAAAAAACCGATTCAAATTTTCATCTCTCTTTTACAAGTTCTACTTTCCCCTTGTTTCTTCTGACTGATATTTCTTTTTCAAATTGCTGTCTGTAACATAAGATGTTATTTTTCTTGATTGGTTCACAAGCTCAATTTTGATTGTTGAAATATTGGGAATTCCACATGTGGTAGAAGGCAAAGATGTTTCTAGTCAGGGGTGAACCCAGTTGTCACTAGCCTATGAGAGCTGATTGTTAATTTTTCAAGAATTCTTCAAGCTCGTTGTGAAAACTAGATTTTATTAAAGCTGACATATACACTTAAAATTACATTACTTATATTAAAAACAACACAATTTTCAAAATCATCATTTCCTAATTATTTAACTTCATATTATTATTATTTATGCTCCTCAGGTAATTGACAACAATTGCATTTGTATGGTGAAAATATAGTATAATGGGGTGCTCCTATGAATCTCCTTCCGATTCTGCATTCTGTGATATCATAGTGGTAACTTGAAATCCACTGTGGTGCGGACATTTACACAATGGAACTGGAAAATGCTACAAGGCTGGGCTTTTTTTACTGTTTCATTGATTGTCTGGACATAAAAAAGTGACATAGACCTCTTTTCCGTGGCGCCTCGGAGGCGTTCAGCTGCTTCAAGATGAAGCTGAGCATCTTCCCAGCCACTGGCTGCCAGAAACTCATTGAAGTGGACGATGAACGCAAACTTCATACTTTTTATAAGAAGCATATGGCCACAGAAGTTGCTGCTGATGCTCTGGGTGAAGAATGGAAGCATTATGTGGTCCGAATCAGTGGTGGGAACGACAAACAAGGTTCCTCCATGAAGCAGGGTGTCTGGACCCATGGCCGTGTCCACCTGCTACTGAGTAAGGGGCATTCCTGTTACAGACCAAAGAGAAGTGGAGAAAGAAAGAGAAAATCAATTCGTGGTTGCATTGTGGATCCCACTCTGAGCATTCTCAACTTGGTTATTATAAAAAAAAAAGGAGAGAAGGATATTCCTGGACTGACTGATACCACGGTGCCTCATCGCCTGGGGCCCGTAAGAGCTAGAAGAATCTGCAAACTTTTCAATCTCTCTAAAGAAGATGATGTCCGCCAGTATGTTGTAAGAAAGCCCTTAAACAAAGAAGGTAAGAAACCTAGGACCAAAGCACCCAAGATTCAGTGTCTTGTTACTCCAAGTGTCCTGCAGCACAAATGGCGGCATATTGCTCTGAAGCAGCAGCGTACTAAGAACAATAAGGAAGAGGCTGCAGAATATGCTAAACTTTTGGCCAAGAGAATGAAGGAGGCTAAAGAGACGAGGCTCCAGGAACAAATTGCGAAGGGACGCAGACTTTGCTCTCAGCGAGCTTCTACTTCTAAGTCTGAATCCGGTGAGAAATAAGAATTTTTGAGTAACAAATAAGATCAGACTCACATCTCTGTTGACTTTTCATTGTGGATAGAAACTACGTAAATGAAGAGAGGGAAAGTTCAGTCATAGAAAATGGGGATATGTATATAGTAATCCAATGGTGGATAAAATCAGACCTGTTGTGTGGTAGTGGAAGACAAGGTCACGGTAAAGGGATTCTTTTCAGGGGATGGGTGGCACAGGAAGGGATTCTCAGCATAAGACATCTGCCTCTTCAGAAAGGCATGAAACTTGGAGGAAATAAATAATGAGGATTATTTTTTAAAAAAGTGATATAGAAAATGTTACCGATTGGGCCAGGCACAGTGGCACATGCCTGTAATCCCAGCACTTTGGGAGGCCAAGGCAGGCAGATCATGAGGTCAGGAGATTGAGATCTTCCTGGTCAACATGGTGAAACCCCATCTCTACTAAAAATACAAAAATTAGCTGGGCATGGTGGCGCACACCTGTAATCCCAGCTACTCGGGAGGCTGAGGCAGGAGAATCCCTTGAACCAGGGAGTCAGAGGTTGCAGTGAGCTGAGATCGCACCACTGCACTCCAGCTGGGCAACAGAGTGAGACTGTCTGAAAAAAGAAAAGAAAAGAAAATGTTACCCACCACAAGCATTTGGGGAAAATAAACTAAAACCTTTTGTGAAAAACAATTGGTTATATGGAATTTACAATAAATAATATTGTATATTTTACTATTGTTAAATTCTGTGCTATACATTCTTCATATCAGTAAAACTTATATATATGCATCTATACATTTTGTTGTCTAGAAAGCTACTGGTTGAACACTAACTAGCACACTACTGTAGTCTCTACCCCCAAAGGTAGTAAAGGTGGGCAGTCAATTCTCTATGAGACTCCTGGGAAGTCACTGACATAGTACTTGCCCAGCATCAAGAATAGTGCAATGATTTTAAAGTATGTCTACAAATTCTGTTTTACATCTCCTATCTAAAGACAGGCTCTGATTTTCCTCCCCATGAATGTGAACTGTACCCAACGACTAATGAATGTGGTAGAAGTAACCGTGTTAGACTTCCAAGGCTAATTCATAAAAGACAGTGTGGTCTCTTTCTTGCTCTCTCTTGGACTGCTTGCTTTGGGGAAAGCCAGTCGCTATGCCATGAGGACACTCAAACACCTGTGAACAGGCCCCACATGTTGTGGATGAGGACTCCTGCAACTGCCATTTTGCACCTAGATTTTCCTGTCCCAGACAGGGCTTCAAATGATTGGGGTCACAGCAGATATCTTGACTGCAACTTCACAGGAGACTTTGAGCCAGAACCTCTCAGCTAAGCAGCTCCTAAAATCCCAACACACAGAAACTGTGATGTAATAAATGTTTGTTGCTTTAAGACCCTAAGGTTTGGAGTAATTCATTAGACGGCAATAGATAACTAATATAGGCAGGATTGACTCATTATCGCCATTAAACTTCTTGGACTTTTGGGAGTCAATGAAATCTAAAACTCTCTCATATGATGCTATACCAACTTTGTTGAAGGGAGGGTGTCTTTCCAGAGATCTGTGAAAACCAAATTCTATTCAGGATTAAGGAGGTTCGGAACTACCAATAACACTGTTCTTCACTTGTTTGCTTAGTCCATGGGGGAGCAAGTCGTGGACCAACTTCCCATAGCAGGGTCCCCAACAGAGGTCAAGGTCCCACCTCCTAGCTTCCTATAGGACTTGGCAAGGATTTGGCTCAAGGGAGGCAAATGTCTTAGAGTTGGAAGAAAGGAAAAGGGAGTTACGTCTAAGTTGCCATTTTTCAAGAATCTCCTGCATTATATATATATAATAAGTCCTGGAGTTAGTTGAAGGATAGGGTTGGGCATGGTGAATGTTCTAAACCAAAGGGGCTCTTTGTGCAAAGAATAAAATTTAGGATACTATGGTTTGTTTGTAGGAACAGATTAAGGAATTTACAGGCTCTATGCACCAAGATATTATAGTGCTCTCCCACTTGAAATTCAAAATAAAAATAACGCAAACTATAAAATTACATGTGGGGAAGTCTTTCTGATTTTTCCCATGTTCTCATCATTTAAAAAATAACAAATAGGAGAGAGATCCAAGATGGCGATTAGCAGCAGCTCAGGATTGTAGCTCCCAGTGAAAGCGCAGAGAGTGAGTGGATGCCGCACTTTCAGACAAATTTTTGTTGCCCACAGACTGGGAGATTCCCGGCGAAGGAGCCACATGGGTCGCCAGCATGACTCTTTTGGCAGGCGCAGCTGTTTTGCTGACGCCCCGGAGAGGCGCTTTTCAGTGAGGAGTATACAGGACTGGGTGCCCTATGAGTCGGGTTTGACTGGTCCCATCCCCACAAGGAGAACAGCAACTGGAAGCACTGAGGACTGAGAGTTTCAAAGCAAGCACAGCGGAACCCGGGAAGGTCCAGCTCTGTGGGGAAGGGGTGACCGCCAAAGGAAAACTAAGAAACAGAAAAATCTTCATCACCAGGCAGAGAGAGATCCAAGATGGCCAATTAGCAGCAGCTCAGGATTGTAGCTCTCAGTGAAAGCGCAGAGGGCGAGTGGATGCCGCAATTTCAGACGAATTTCTGATATCCACAAACTGGAAGATACCCAGTGGAGGAGCCACACAGGTCGCCAGCGTGACTCTTTTGGCTGGCACGGTGCTTCTCAATGCGGAGTATACAGGACAGGGTGCCCTTTGAGTCGGGCTCAGCTGGTCCCATCCCCACAAAGAGAATAGCAATTGGAAGCGCTGAGGACTGAGAGTTTCACAGTAAGCACAGTTGAACCCGGGAAGGCCTAGCTCTGTGGGGATGGGGCGTCCACCAAAGGAAAACTAAGAAACAGAAAAAAACTTCATCACCAACAAGCCGGACGTCCACTCAGACCCAATCTGAAAGTCGGCAATTACAAAGACGACAGGTGGATAAATCCACAAAAATGGGAAGAAACCAGTGCAAAAAGGC
>CAUYLG010046418.1:0-26547 GCA_963573385.1 Cacajao melanocephalus | reverse complement strand
CTAGCCTGCCGTTAGAAAACCCCCGCCAAAATTTAAAAGAAACCCTGCCAAACCCTGCCCAATAGCAGCTGGCCCCACTCCCCTTGGATGGCCCACTCACCGGCAGTCCCACCTACCTACCAATAGTAGCTTGCCCCGACCCTGTCCTGTTCCCTCACAACCAATCAAGACACCCTCACTCGCTATAAAACCCCCCACTTCAGTAAGTCAAGCACAACTTCTCTGGCCTCGCTTCCTCGGACCGTAGAAGCTCACCCTGGAGCCGAATAAATTGGAACCTAATTTTTCTTATACTGGCCTCAGTTTCCTCACTTTAAATTCGACAATAAACCTTAGAGTTACATTTGTACCAAACATTAAATAAAAGGCACATTCATATCAGTTTTATATTTTTAAATGTTAAGTCCTATACCAGTTCTGAAACAGTGACTCCCAGCCTTTGTGTTATTTTTTCTTAAAATTTTTGTATTAAAAAATTTTTTTTGATCAGGAGAAATAATTTTATTTGGACTGAGAGCTGGAGAATGAGAAAAGGACCCGAGACGGTATACTGGGCTAAGGAGGAGAAGTGAGGTTCCAAAATGGCTGTCAAAGCTCGTCGACCAAACGGACTCTACTTCCCAGCAACCTTGCGGTTAGTGCAACCATCAAAAAGCCTCCTGGGGAATGTATTTGCCACTAAATTCTCCAAGTATGCCAACGTTACAAAAAAGATAGAGGTTTTTCATCATAAATTTCCACAAACTTCCCCAATCACACGTATTAGAAGAGGAAGTAAAAATCACATTTTACAGATCTTAAACTTGTCTTCAACATTTAGTTCATCATCTTCAAAAAATAGCTCCCCTGCTAAACTCATTAGCTATATGATCTATCCCAGCAGCAAGAAGACGGCCATGCCATGGCAATCCTCTCCCCATTTTCCCTAGCCACTCAGGGCTGGACAGCAGGGTGAGGCTCAGGTGGGGGTGGGGGAGGGGAGCACAAGGGCCACTTTGCCCCAGTACAACATGGCATCTGAAGCTTGGTGGGAGAGCAGAACTGGTGAGACTTGAGGGAAGGGTCCAGGGCCTGTATTCAGTCAGAGTCACTGCTGGAAGAGGAGGAGGAAGGGGAGGAGGAAGAGGAGGAGGAATGCTCGCCATGCTTCTGGTATTTGTGCATCTTTTCCTAAGCTTTCATTTTCTTCTGCATCTTCTTGTGCGTCTCTGACCATGCCAGAAGCCAAGGGATTCACAGGAGGCATTCCAGGGGCAGGTGGTGGGTATGGAGGAGGGTAGGGACCGGAGGGTTGGCGTCCTGGATACCCTGGCTGTGGCACAGGAGGAGGGGCCCATGTAGGGGGAAAGCTGGATTGCCCTGGGGAGCTTCGGGGGGTGGAGGAAAGGGGCCTGGGGGAAAGGGTGGATTGACAGGTGGTGGGTGGGCAGGACTGGAACCTCCAGGGTACCCGATGTTGGGGGGATATGGATTTGGCCCTGGCTGCCCGGCATTGGGGTTCCACATGTTTAGGTGTGTCCTCCACCCTTTCCACCACCATCTGGGCTTGATGCGTTCTCCGCATTATTTTTAAATAACCATTATTTCACCTTTCCAGTAAGTGCTAAAGTGTGTACTTTTTTTTTTTGAGACAGGGTCTCGCTCCGTCACTCAGGCTAGAGTACAGTGGTGCTTTCTTGGCTCACTGCAACCTCCAGCTCCTGTGTTCAAGTGATCCTCGCACCTCAGCCTCCCAAGTAGCTGGGACCACAGGTGCGTGCCACCACATGCAGCTACTTTTTTTTTTTTTTTTTGGTAGAAATGGTATTTCACTACAGACTACAGGTTGCTCTCCAGCTCCTGGGGTCAAGCAGTCCTCCCACCTCAGCCTCCCAAAGTGCTGGGATTACAGGCGTGGGCCACCATGCCTGGCTATTTTTGTTAATTGAAGTAAATTAAAAGTAAATTCAATTAAAAGTAAATTCATTTCTAAGAATTTCCTAATATTCTGGGAGGTCAAAACTAAGGCTCACTGTTCTTAACAATACATACAGTCCTATGTTTATAAATAGTAAGTTTTAAAAAAGTACCCATTTCAGCAAGAAGAGACTTTAAAGTTTCAAATTCTTGAACTGTTAATGGAACAGTGGCATTTTAATTTTATTTAATTTTTTAAAAAAATTTTTTGAGGCAGAGTCTCACTCTGTTATCCAGGTTGGTGTGCAGTGGCGCGGTCTCAGCTCACTGCAGCCTCTCCCTCTCACATTCAAACAATTCTCCTTCTTCAGCCTCCCAAGCAGCCGGGAGTTTATAGGAACCCATCACCACGCCCACCTAATTTTTGTATTTTTACTAGAGATGGGGTTTCACCATGTTGGCCAGGCTGGTCTCGATCTCCTGACCCCAAGTGATCCACCTGCCTTGGCCTCCCAAAGTGTTGGGATTGCAGGTGTGAGCCACCACGCCCAGCCACCAATGGCATTTTTAAATGTGTAAATGCAGCAGAATACATTGTCAAGTATTGACATTGGCTCAAGTGAATTTTCAGTGCTCCCTAACATTCCTACAGACCCTATAAATCATCCACTGTTCGTTTCTCTGAAATCATGGCTCCAAATGTTCTTCTTGCTTTGATCCTTTCTCACTCTCAACTGATGACTTTGTTTCCGATGTTGCTGGGAAAATGGCAGCAGAGGACTCACCCTCCTGCTATGTGTGGTGGAGACTGTCTGGAGAGTTCTGAACTCATCCATTCTTTTTTTTTTTTTTTGAGACAGAGGCTCACTTCTTTGCCCAGGATGGAGTGCAGTGGCGCGATCTCAGCTCACTGCAACCTCTGCCTCCCAGGTACAAGCAATTCTATGACTCAGCCTCCTGAGTAGCTGGAACTACAGGTGCCCATCACCACACCCGGCTAATTTTTGTATTTTAGTAGAGATGGGGTTTCACCATCTTGGCCAGGCTGGTCTTGATCTCCTGACCTTGTGATCAACCTGCCTCAGCCTCCCAAAGTGCTGGGATTACAGGCGTGAGCCACCATGCCTGGTCTTTTTTTTTTTTTTTTTTTTTAGACAGAGTTTTGCTCTTGTTGACCAGGCTGGAGTGCAGTGGTATCTTCACTCACTATAACCTCTGCCTTCCGGTTTCAAGCGATTGTCCTGCCTCAGGCTCCCAAGTAGCTGGAATTACAGGCGCCCACCACCACGCCTGGCTACCACGTATTTTTAGTAGAGACAGTGTTTCACCATGTTGGCCAGGATGGTCTCAAACTCCTGACCTCCGGTGATCCGCCTGCCTTGGCCTCCCAAAGTGCTGAGATTACAGGCGTGAGCCATGGCCCCCTGCCCTTCTTTGCTCTCTTTAGAGCAAAACTCCTTTCACTCTTTTCACTTCCTCACCCTCTATTATTTTTTAATTAAAAAAGTAATATGATGAGGCTGGGTGGGGTGGCTCACACCTGTCATTCCAGCACTTTGGGAGGCTGAGGAGGAAGGATTGCTTGAACCCAGGAGTTCAAGACAGTGAGCTGTGACAGTGCCACTGCACACCAGTCTGGGAGACAGAGCAAGACCCTGTCTAAAAAAAAAAAAAAAAAAAGTAATGTTTTAAGATATTTCAGACCTACACAAAACTGTAGAGAAAAAGATTTTAAAAGATCAACAACCAGGCCAGGCATGGTGGTACACACTGGTACTCCCAGCTACTTGGAGGTTGAGGTGAGAGGATCGCCCGAGCACGGAACGTCAAGGCTGCAGTGAGCCGTGTTCATGCCACTGCACTCCAGCCTGGGTGACAGGGAGACCCTGTCGTGTTTTGTTTTTTTTTTTTGGCTGCAAGTTTATTCAATGCAATATAATCTCCAATTTTACTGAGGCAGCTGACCATGTCTATGACTAAATTCACCTCTAAACTGGAATTTGGTTGCTGACTCAGCCCCAGCCTCAGCTTTCTTGTTGGCACCAGGGGGCACAGCACTCTGCAGGTGTCTCTGTCAGCTTCCCCTCTTGTGAGTCTTGCAGGTCGCTCACCCTCCAGACCTTTAGGCGGAGGCCTGCCCATCTCTGAACGGCTGCGGCATGGGGTGGCAGGCACCACCTCTGGTCAGATGAAGGTCATTACAGAGATACTTGATACCCTCATTGGTAAGGTACCAGTAGAAACGTCTCCAGGCAAACTGTTCCTTCACGAAGCCTTGGGACTTGAGAGACTGCATGGCCTTCATGACATGCAGGTTGGGCACATTCTGATCTCCGGGTGCTTAGGCATGTGGACGTCTGTCTTGGCCACCATGACACCCTCCTTAAAAAGGAGTTCATGAATGGCAATCTGGTTCTTAGGCATCAACCTCTCTGAGGCTGTAGGGTCTGGGGCCCGGAAAGGTGAGACCCTGTCTTAAAAACAAAAAAACAGGCCGGGGGAGGTGGCTCACGCCTATAATCCCAGCACTTTGGGAGGCCGAGGCGGGCGGATCACGAGGTCAGGAGATCGAGACCATCCTGGCTGATACCCTCCTGGCTAACATGGTGAAACCCCGTCTCGACTAAAAATAATTAAAAAAAAAATCAGCCGGGTGTGGTGGCACACGCCTGTAGTTCCAGCTACTCGGGAGACTGAGGCAGAAGGCTTGCTTGAACCCTGGAAGCTGAGGTTGCAGTGAGCCAAGATCGCATCACTGCACTCCAGCCTGGGTGACAGAGTGAGACTGTCTCAAAAAAAAAAAAAAAACACAGCAAAAAACCAAAAAAGCCATATACCTAGCATCTAGATTTCATGTCTTTATATTAGGCCATATGTATTTCTGTTATAGTTTAAAAGCGAGGCACCCACACTTAAAAACTACCAATGGCTCCCTCTCCAATCCCAATCCCCGTCCCTCCTCTGGCTGCGTAAAAAACACCTGAAATTGCTGAGTATGGCTGCCAAGTTATTGTGTTCTTGTATTCTAATTTTTTGTATATGTGCCCATTACCAGTGAGTAGCGTTGTTTTGTGTTTCTAAACTCTAAATAAATGTTCTATTTAACATTAATCTATTAATTGCCTTTCTTCACTCAGCATTTTGCTTTTGGGATTTATTTATGTTAATACAGGTAGTTGGCTGGGAGCGGTGGCTCATGCCTGTAATCCTGGCAATTTGGGAGGTCGAGGTGGGAGGATGACCTGAGGTCAGGAGTTTGAGACCAGCCTGGCCAACATGGTGAAACCCCATTTCTACTTAAAAAAAACAAAACAAAACAAAAAAAACAACAAAAATTAGCTGGGCATGGTGGCCCATGCCTGTAATCCTAGCTACTCTGGAGGCTGAGGCAGGAGAATCACTTGAACCCAGGAGCAGTGAACCGAGATCACGCCACTGCACTCCAGCCTGGACAACAGAGTGAGACTCTGTCTCAAAAACGAAAAAAACAAATAAACACACACACAAAATATATATATGGAGATATATTTTCACTTCAGTATAAAACAAGAAAAGTGTTCCATTGTTTGACTATACTATACTTCCCTTGTTTGGCTATACTACCTACCACTTCAGTTTTTTTTTTAAGCTCATTTGGGTTGTTTTCAATGTTTGCTGTTACAAGTTATTTAAGGTTTCTATTTCGTATTGAGTAATTTTTGGAAAGTTGTATTTTTTTTCTAGTAATTTGTCCATTTTGTTTACATTGTCAAAAACATTGGCTCAATATTGTTTATAATATTCCATTTTCTTTATAATCGCTGCTGTATCTGGATTATGTCTCTTTTTTAATTCCCTTCTTTTTCTTGATCAGTGTTTTCAGATTGTGTCAATTTCAAAGAAGCAGCGTTTGGCTTTGCTGATTGTTTCTATTGAGTCTTTGTTTTCTATGTAACTAATTTTAGTTCTTGGCCTTTTTTTTCCTTTCCACTGGCTGTGGGTTATTCTTTTTCTAACTTTTTAAGAAGGATGTTTAATCTTTATGTTTTTCTTTCTTTTTTTTTTTCTTTTGAGACAAGGTCTCACTCTGTTGCCCAGGCTGAAGGGCAGTGGCACCATCATGGCTCACTGCAGCCTTGACCTCCCAGGCTCAGGGAATCCTCCTGTCTCAGCCTCCAGAGTAGCTGAGACTACAGGCATGTGCCACCATGCCTGGCTAATTTTTTGTATTTTTAGTAGAGATGGGTTTCACCATGTTGCTTAGGCTGGTCTTGAACTCCTGATCTCAAGAGATCCACTCGGCCTCTTAAAGTGCTGGGATTACAGGCATGAGCCACTGTGGCTGGCCTCTTTATATTTTTCTAATGTGAACATATAAGAATATAAATGTTCTCCTGTTGGTCTTTTGCTGCATCCCACAAGTTTTGATGTGCAATATTTATTTGAATATTTTATTATAATTTTTTTTCTGAGATAGAGTTTTGCTCTTGTTGCCCAGGCTGGAGTGCAATGGCACGATCTTGGCTCACTGCAACTTCTGTCTCCCAGGTTCAAGCGATTCTCATGCCTCAGCCTTCTGAGTAGCTGGGACTACAGGTGTGTGCCATCAACCTACCTAATTTTTGTATTTTTTTTTTTTTTTGAGATTTAATCTTACTGTGTTGCCCAGGCTGGAGTGCAGTGGTGCGATTGTGGCTCACCGCGACCTCTACCTCCTGGGTTCAAGAGATTCTCCTGCCTCAATTTCCTGAGTAGCTGGGACTACAGGTATGTGCCACCACACCCGGCTAATTTTTTGTTTTTAGTAGAGACGGGGTTTCACCGTGCTAGCCAGGGTGGTCTTAATCTCCTGACCTCATGATCCACCTGCCTTGGCCTCCAAAAGTGCTGGGATTACAGGCGTGAGCCACTGCACCTGGCCTATTATAATTTTTTCCTTGATTTATAACATGTTAGTAGTGGGTTTTAAAATTTCCAAGAGTACAAGAATGTTTAAATTGATCTGTTTGTTGATAGCTTCTTACTAATTGCATTTTAGTGAGAGATCTATATGATATTCCTTCCTTGAAATTTTTTGAGACTTGCTTTATAGCTTATTACTTGGTCAATCTAGTGTGTGTGTGTGTGTGTATATATATATATATATATATTTTAAGTGTGCTTAAGTTGAATGTATAATCTTTAATCTTTAAGTATTTGGAGCAAGGTTTTATGTTATTAAATCAAGATTTTACATTCTGTTTTTCAAATCTTTGTGTGTGCTCTCTCTCTCTCTCTCTCTCTCTCTCTCTGTATATGTGTATGTATGTATGTATATTTTGTTCACTTGTTTGATTTTTTTTTAAATTGAGACAGGGTTGCCCAGGCTGGAGTGCAGTGGTGACATCACAGCTCACTGCAGCTTTGACCTCCCAAGATCTAGCAATTCTCCCAACACAACCTCCTGAGTAGCTGAGACTACAGGCCCAAGCCACTATGCCCAGCTGATGTTTTAATTTTTCGGCAGAGACCAAGTTTTACTACATTGCCCAGGCTGGTCTCAAACTCGTCTCAAGTGATCTGCCCACACCGTCCTCCCAAAGTGCTGGGATTACAGGCATGAGCCACAGTGCCTGACCTGATCTTTCAATAATTGTGGGAGATATGTTGAAATTCTCCATTCTGGTGGTGAATTTGTCAATTTCTTTTTATGGATCTATCAGGTATTTTCTTTTTTGTTGAAGTTTTTTTTCTTTTGAGATGGAGTCTTGCTCTGTCGCCAGGCTGGAGTGCAGTGGTACAATCTCCGCTCACTGCAGCCTCCACCTCCCAAATTCAAGTGATTCTCTAGCCTCAGCCTCCAGAGTAGCTGGGATTACAGGCGTCTGCCACCATGCCCAGCTAATTTTTGCATTTTTAGTAGAGATGGTGTTTCACCACGTTGGCCAGGATGGTCTCAATTTCCTGACCTTGTGATTCACCCGCCTCGGCCTTGCAAATTGCTGGGATTATAAGCGTGAGCCACTGCGCCTGGCCTGTTGAAGTTATTTTATTGAATTCATATAATTTTACAATCATCAGATCTTCCAGGTTAACTGAATCTCTTATTATTGCCACAAACCCCTCTGTCCTTAAAATGCCTTTGTGTGCGCCCAGCCCACTGGTCCATGTGCGACTCTGGGCACTGTTCTGCAGTCTTGGGAGCAGCATCCAGGCCTGGACGTGGTGTCCCCGGTGGACTGGGACTGCAGAGCCAAGGGAGGAGGTTGAGGAAGAGGGGAGGACAGCATGGAGAGTGGACACTGATGTGCTGGATGGTGGCAGGATGGAGCATTCAAAAGGAGACTGTCCCCATGTCCTGGCATCTGTGATGCCCGTCCACAGCTGGTGGCCAGCCTTCTGCTCCCTATGTGTGACAGCAGCCATAATGTGCTAAGTGCCAGGATTGCAGTGCTGGCTGGAGAAACCCAGCCTAGAAGGCAAGATCAACAGAGGGCGCAGCTACTTCCTGTATGAATCAGAACTCCCGTTTGGAAGTGACAGAGACAGAAAGAATGTATTGACTCATAAAACCACCTCTTGTAAAGGGCAGAGGCAAAACTGATCTTTGAGATTCCTGGGAGGAACCCAAATGTTGTTAGGACGGCCTCCTTCCCTGTGGGTAGGTCTCACTGTCCCAGACCCACCTCTGCAGAAGGCCACGCCCAGGTCTGCAGGCAACTCTGTCTTTACCTCCTCAGGACTCTGGGCAAGACTCCCGCTATGAACAAGTTTGCACAAGTCAGCTGCTTTTTTTTTGAGATAGAGTTTTGTTCTTGTTGTCCAGGATGGAGTGTAATGGCACAATATCGGCTCACTGCAGCCTCTGCCTCCCAGGTTCAGGCAATTCTCCTGCCTCAGCCTCCAAAGTAGCTGGGATTACAGGCATGCACCACCACGCCCGGCTAATTTTGTATTTTTAGTAGAGACAGGGTTTCTCCATGTTGCTCAGGCTGGTCTTGAACTCTTGACTTCCCGTGATCCGCCCGCCTCAGCCTCCCAGCCTCAGCCTCCCAAAGTGCTGGGATTACAGATGTGAGCCACTGCGCCCAGCACAAGTCAGCTTTAAACTCTGCTTGAAAAATCACATAAAAGAAATAAGGAGAATGAAAAAAACCATGGAAGATTTCCTTTTCAGGGAAACCGGAAAACAGACATACCCACCAACTCGCAGAAACTGTGATGAGGAGGAGGGGAAGCAGGGAATGTGTCCAAGGCTGAAAGGGCAGCAGCTTTCTGGAAGCCCCAGCAAAAATACACTCCTGAAGGTGAGAGGCTCCCTGGTGTATCCTTGGAGGTAGCAAGTAACAGGCACTGGAAGAAACGAGGCTGGGGGCAGTGTTCTGTTCACCAACTGTTCAGTGAAGTGGAGGGATTGGAGCCACTCAAGCAATCCCACGGTTGAGCCTTGTGTAGAGAAAGCAGCCCGTCCCTTCAGAGCCAAGGAGGGAGCCTTCGAGTTGTGATGCTGGGAAGGCCACCATGCAAATATTCCACCCCCTAAATCCAACCCATTCAATGATGAGTCTAAAAAAGTAACTAGCACAGCATTGATAAGATATGCCAAAGAAAAAATTGGAAAACAGCAATAAAATTCAGCAGTAGATGAAGAATACTTACCAGAAAAAAAAATGTTGCCATGGAGCAGTTGAAAACTGTGACTAACCATTTGCTGTGAACTAGAAAAATTAATTAAGTCATCCCCCTCACTGGGCGTGGTGGCTCACACCTATAATCACAGCACTTTGGGAGGCTGAGGTGGGCGGATCACCTGAGGTCAGGAGTTCAAGACCAGTGTGGCCAACATGGTGAAACCCTGTCTCTGCTAAAAATACAAAAATTAGCTGGGCACGGTGGCACATGCCTTTATTCTCGGCTACTTGGGAGGATGAGGCAGGAGAATCACTTCAGCCCTGGAGGTGGAGGCTGCAGTGAGCCAAGATTGTGCCATTGCACTCCAGCCTGGGCGACAGAGCAAGACTCGCACTCCCCTGCCCCTCCCCAAAAAAGGTAATTACCCTGATGCAGGAAGATAATAAGGCATAAATGCAAAATCTCATAAAAGAGATTATGGGACAACAGGAACAGATGAAATGGAAGCTGAATTTCAGAACTGGAAGAAAAACCACACACTAGAGTAATGAAAAAGGAGGCCAGGTACAGTGGCTCATGCCTGTAATCTCAGCACTTTGGGAGGCTTAGGTGGCAGGATCACTTGAGCCTGGGAGTTCAAGACCAGCCAGGGCAACATAATGAGACCCTCCTCTCTACAAGAAGTTTAAAAATTAGCCAGGTATGGTGGTGCATGCCCATAGTCCCAGCTATTTGGGAGGCTGAGGCAGGAGGATCATTTTGTCCCAGGAGTTTGAGGTTGCAGTGAGCTATGAATTCGCCACTGCCCTTTAGCCTGAGTAACACAGCGAGACTCTAATTCAAAAAAAGAAAAAGAAAAAGGAAATTGGAGGGAGCATAAATGAGAACAGTTACTGTGGAAAACACTGTAAATGACATATAGAATAGAAATGAGAAAAGTAAACCAATGCAGTGGAAATATAGTAGATTAAAAACGAAATGAGAAAATTATGTATACATATATATCTATATAAGATGCAAAGGAAATTCAATATGCAATATATGCATAGTTGAAATCTCTAAAAAAGAAAACCAAAACAACAGATAAAACATACAGCTAAAGATATAATTCAAAAAAGTTTTATTGAAATTGGCCAGGCATGGTGGCTATGCCTGTAATCCTGGCACTTTGGGAGGCCAAGGCAGGAGGATGGCTTGAGGCCAGGAGTTTGAGACCAGGTCAGTTAACATAGTGAGACTCTGTCTTTACTTTAAAAAGAAAAGAAAGCTTTCCTGAAACAAAAGAGGCTTGAATCTATGCTGAAAGAGAAAGCTAGATGTCAGGGAAAACTGATTGAGAATGTTTTTGTTGAGATCTAGCCTGGTAAAGTTATTGAGTTTTAAAAATAAAGAACTTTTTGAGCAGCCAGGAAAAAAGATCAACTCTGTTTTTCTTTTAGGGGATAAAAATTAGGCTAGCCCTGGATGTCTGCAGACCCATGTTGAATGCTGGAAGAGACTGTTGGAAACAGATGCTAGGTGCCACAAAAAAAAATTAGCATTGAGACAAAGGATCTCTCAGCGAGGCAATTTTACGTTCTGCAGAAATGGTGCTGCTGTTAGCCATCTTGCCACGTGAGTACAACGAACAGAAGAAAAGCAGACATATTTATCCTTTACCCATTTGGGGTTGTCCTTACTGCTGTGTCTGATCTCCATTGGTTGGAACCAGGCCTCACAATCTAAACTAAAGCCCGACTGGCTAACAACTTAAAACTTTTCTAAACAGGTAAAAGCAATGAAGAACAAAAGGAAAAGAGGAAGTCTAAATAAGGAAGGACAGGAAGTTGCTTGTGAAAGGACTTAGAAAAGTAATAACATAAATATCTTCGTTAAAGTACAAGAACATAGACTGTACTACATGCTGTGAGCATGTCTAGCACAAATATCTTGGCTAAAGAACATAAAATATCTTAGTTAAAGGACATAGAATCTACATATTCCTTTATATCTAACAGCTGTAGCTACACAGGATAGGGCTTAACAGTCACTAGTAAAAAGCAAAAAGGCTTTGAAGAAAGTTAGTCTTTAAAAGACACTATTTCTAACATTTATTATTGTTATTATTATTCTTTAACAAGAAAGGAAACTTTGAAGAGGAACATTTCTACTTCCTACAGAGACAGAGGAAGATATTCAAGGAAAGAAAACATGAGTCAGGGATTCCATTAAAAGACCATAAAAAATTTTTTCCCTCTCCCCTCTCTCCTCCTTCTGGCAACCACTGATCTTTTTACCGTCTTGATAGTTTTGCCTTTCTAGAATATAGTATTATATAGTGGATGTATATAGTTTGTAGCTTTTTTAGACTGACTTTTTTTTTTTTTTGAGATGGCGTTTCATTCTTGTTGCTGAGGTTGGAGTGCAGTGGCGCGATCTCAGCTCACCACAACCTCTGCCTCCTGAGTTCAAGCGATTCTCCTGCCTCAGCCTACTGAGTAGCTGGGATTACAGGCATGCGCCACCATGCCCAGCTAATTTTGTATTTTTAGTAGAGACGGGGTTTCTCCACATTGGTTAGGCTGGTCTGAAACCTCAGGTGATCTGTCCACCTTGGCCTCCCAAAGTGCTGGGATTATAGACATGAGCCACCTCGCCCGGCCCAGACTGACTTCCTTCACTTAGCAATATACACTTAAGCTTCCTCCATGTCTTTTCATGGCTTGATAGTGCAATTCATTTTTAGCTGGATAATTTTCCATTGCATGGAGGTATCATAGTTTGCTTATCATTTCATGTACTGAAGGATCTGTTTGTCACTTCCAATTTTTTGGCAATTATGAAAAGCTGCTATAGACATTTGTGGGGAGGTTTTTGTGTGGAGAGAAGCGTTCATTTCATTTGGGTAAATACTTGGGAGCATGATTGCTGGATTGTATGGTAAGCCTATTTTTAGCTTTATAAGAAACTTCCCAACTGTCTTCCAAAGTGGTTATACTATTTTGCATTCCCATCAGCAATGAATAAGAGTTTCTCTGGTTCCACATCCTTGCCAATGTTTGTTGTTGCCAGTGTTTCAGATTTTAGCCATTTAAATAGGTTTGTAGTAGAGTTCAACTGTTATTTTATTTTTTATTTTTTTGAGACAGAGTCTTACTCTGCTGCCCAGGCTGGAGTGCAGTGGTGCGATCACTGCTCACTGCTGCTTTGACCTCCTGGGCTCCAGCAACCCTTCCACCTCAGCCTCCCAAGTAGCTGGAACCACAGGTGTGTGCCACCATGCCTGGCTAATTTAAGTAATTTTTGGGGGAGAAGCAGGGGCTCTCCTTATGTTGCTCAGACTGGTCTTGAGCTCCTAGGCTCAAGTGATCCTCCACTTTGGCCTCCCAGGTGTGAGCAACCATGCCTGACCCTCCAAATGTTACTTTAATTTTAAATTCCCTCATGACATATGACACTGAGCATCTTTTCGTATGCTATTTGCCATTATGTATGTCTTCTTTGGTGAAGTGTCTCTTCAGATATTTTGCTCATTTTAAAATCGTGTAGCTTGTCTTCTTGATGTTGAGTTTTTGGAGTTTGATGTAAATTTTGAATACAAGCTCATTATCAGATATGTGTTGTGCAAATGTTTTCTCCTAGTCTATGGCTTCTCTTTATTCTCTAAACCATAGACAATTTTGAGAATGTATGATCTTAGGAAATACAGTTCTCATGAACCCTTCTTGAGGACATTACAGGAGGATAAACTTGAGTCAGCTAAGGGCTAGCAAAAAGTAAATTTTAGCAAAAGGAAGGCAGTGAATGTTTAATATATTTACCACAGAACTAAGACGAAAACAGGTCAGGTGCGGTGACTCACACCTGTAATCCCAGCACTTTGGGAGACTGAGGCAGGTGGATTACTTGAGCCCAGGAGTTTGAGATTAACTGGGGCAACATGGCAAACCCTGTCTCTACAACAAAATACAAAAATTAGCTGCCTATGGTGGCTTGCCCCTGTAGTCCTAGCTACTCAGGAGGCTGAGGTAGGAGGATCGCTTGAGCATGGGAGGCAGATGTGGCAGTGAGCTGAAATCGTGCCACTGCAATCTAGCCTGGTAACAACAGCAACAAAAATACTCAAACAAAAGTTTGATGGTAGAATTGAGAGAGGGAATGAGGGAAGATGTGGATATAAGCCAATTTATTCATTGTTTTTAAAAACCAAATTTAAAAAGTGAAATCATTTTCTAGGAAAATATTATTTATCAAAAATACTCCAGAAGAGAGAAAATATAAACAAACATGTCTATAAAGGAAATCCAGAAAGTTTTCAGAGAGCTGCTAGCTTACCCCAAATAATCAGACTCGGATGGTTTCACAGGAAAACGCTAACCAACCTTTATTTTTATTTAACTAAAAAAATTTTTTGAGGCAGGGTCTCACTTTGTTGCCCAGGTTGGAGTACAGTGGCCCCGCCATGCTCACTGCAGCCTTGACCTCCCAGACTCAAGCCATCCTCCTGTCTCAGCCTCTAGAGTAGGTGGGACTACAGACACATGCCACCATGCCCTGGCTAATTTTTAAATTTTTTGTAGAGACAGGGTCTTGCTGTGTTGCCCAGGCTGCTCTTGAACTCCTTGGCTCAAGTGATCTTCCTGCCTCAGCCTCCCAGGTGTTAGGATTGGAGGTGTGAGCCACTGTGCCTGGCCTAACAAACTTTTAGAGGAGATTATGCAAATACTGTTCCAGAGCACAGAGAAAGAGAAAAAAAGAATCTCTAAATTATTATTATTGTTGTTGTTTAGGTTCGTTTATTTATTTAAAATGTAAATCGACAATTTATAATTGTATAAATGTATCAGGTACAAAGTGATGTTACGATTTATGAATACAGTGTGAAATAATTAAGTCAAGCTGGTTAACCTACATATTACCTGAAATATTTAGCATTTCTGTGACAAGAACATAAGAAATTATTCTCTTAGCTCCAAATTATCTTTAAAAACTCAGGGCGTAGGCCAGTCTTGGTGGCTCAAGCCTGTAATCCCAGCACTTTGGGAGGCCGAGGTGGGTGGATCTCAAAGTCAGAAAATTGAGACCATCCTGACCAATATGGTAAAACCCCTGTCTCTACGAAAAAATACAAAAAATTAGGCTGGATATGGTGGCTCACACCTGTAATCCCAGCACTTTGGGAGGCCGAGGTGGGTGGATCACCTGAGATCAGGAGTTCGAGACTAGGCTAGCCAACATATAGTGAAATCTTGTCTCTACAAAAGTAAATACAAAACTAGCTGGGCATGGTGGAGCACGCCTGTAATCCCAGCTACTTGGAAAGCTGAGGCAGGAGAATCGCTTGAACCTGGGAGGCGGAGGTTGCAGTGAGCTGAGATTGCGCCATTGCACTCTAACCTTGGCAATAAGAGTGAAACTCCATCTAAAAAAAAAAAAAAAAAAAAATATATATATATATATATATACACACACACACACACACACACACACACACACACAGACACAAAATTAGCCAGGTATGGTGGCGTGCGTCTGTAGTCCCAGCCACTCCGGAGGCTGAGGCAGGGGAATCGCTTGAACCCAGGCGGTGGAGGTTGCAGTGAGCCAAGATCGCACCACTGCACACTCTAGCTGGGCGACAGAGCAAGACTTGGTCTCAAAAAAAAAAAGCCAGGTGTTATTAATTCCACAGCTTAATAAAAATTACACAAACATTGTTTACCTATTTTAGATATAAATATAGATGCAAAAATCCTAAATAATATATTAGCAAATTATATCTAGCTATACATTAAAGGAATTAAGACCATTTTGACCAAATGGATTTTATTTAGGATATACAAGAATGGCTCATTGGGATGATCACTCTTCTACCCATTCTCATTTACAGACAATAATAACATTTAATATCATGCTACCACCTAACATGGTACAGCATGGTCACAGAGATGCCCCAAAAAGGGAAGACGGAAAATCCCATCTCTCACCTCATCTGTCTTTGGGTGGGTTAATTTCTCTTCTAGTTCAGTCACAACCCTACCTGGATATTCTGTGACTTCAAAACCAAAATTTAAAGCTAATCACTTCCAATGCTCTTTATATGAGATGGAGGGAAAAGGGGAAGAAAAGAAATAATTAATTAATATATACATATTTGTAACAAGCAAGAAAAGATACCCATGTTTGCTACAGCACTTATTTCTATTGTAGATGATGTAAATTCCTTTTTTTTTTTTTTTTTTTGAGATAGAGTCTCCCTGTGTTGCCCAGGCTGGAGTGCAGTGGCATGATCTTGGCTCACTGCAACCTCTGCCTCCCGGGTTCAAACGATTCTCCTGCCTCAGCCTCCCGAGTAGCTGGGATTACAAGCGCCTGCCACCATGCCAGGCAAATTTTTGTATTTTTAGTAGAGATGGGGTTTCACCATCTTGGCCAGGCTTATCTTGAACTCCTGACCTCAAGTGATCCACCTGCCTCGGCCTCCCAAAGTGCTGGGATTATAGGCAGCAGCCACTGCATCCACCTGTAATTTCCTTCTTTCACTACCCATTGAATGTTCCCTCTGCCTTCAACCAGCACTTTGGCAAATAGGGGATCTTTTTCTGATGGGAAAACACAAACCATCGTTTCTGCAGGGTCTGAGTTCTTGAGTTTTCTGCCTTTCTTGGGTTGTTATTGTTTCTGTGAAATTGTATTACAAGGCACGGAACCCTGAGTTCTAGATATAGCCCTCCCAGTTGTGTAGCGACACCCACCTTTCCCCTTGATAGCCAGGATGGGTCATTCCAGGCAGTACAGGAACCTCTCTTTTCCTGTTGCTTAGTGGTACGAAGGACCCCAAATGGCCACAGGGGAAACCTGCACTTCCGATTCGGTGGAACTGATTGTTTCCTGATGGAAGGAAGCATTTCACCCTTGGGAATTATGACCTCTAAAGTTGTTAGAACTCAAACACCAGTGTTATTAAATATAATAGGGAGAGGCCATGTGCAGTGGCTTACGCCTTTAATCCCAGCACTTTGGGAGACCAAGGCAGGCAGATCATGAGATCAGGAGTTTGAGACCCTCCTGACCAACATGGTAAAACTCTGTCTCTACTAAAAGTACAAAAATTAGCCAGGCATGGTGGCAGGCGCCTGTAATCCTAACTACTCAGGAGGCTGAAGCAGGAGAATTGCTTGAACCCGACCCAGGAGGCAGAGGTTGCAGTGAGCTGAGATCCCGCCATTGCACCCTGGCCTGGGTGACAGAGCAAGACTCCACCTCAAAAAAAAATAAAAATGTAATAGGGAGAAAAACACTTTGATTTCTGGACCTGTGAATTCTCACTATGGAGGAATTGTTCAAACTCTGTGGGGCATCCTGTAGGCTGCCACCCCCATCCTGCAGGGGCCTGTCTTCCAGCTGGTATAATTGTGGGGTGTTTACTAGGTAATTCCACTATATCAGGTAAGCTGCATCTGGGTGATGGGGTACATGGGGTACATGGTAAGATCAGTGGATTCCATGGCTTGAGCCCATATACTGCACTTCTTTTGCTCTGAGTTGCTTGCTCTGCAGTGTGTTGTATATACTATGACAATGAACATGGATTTCTGAAAGTCCATGGGGGATAGTGCTGGCAGGAGCAATATAGGCAGGGAAAGGCAAACCTACATGCTGAATTATGAGTCAATTTATATGTTACACCTTTCATGAGGTCTTTTGCCATTAACTTGTAACCTGCTACCAGGTAGATGACTGGCTGATCTGCCATTCCCACCCGCCTCTGAGGTCCAGCCTTTGGATTCTTTCTTCTATAATACATTATACCAGGAAGTTTGGTATTGTGTGAATCTCAGTCAGCAGAGACCACTCCTGAGGACACCAGATTTCAGTCAACCAATCAAGCAAATCATTAGAGCTGCTCTCAGCTACTTCCACTAACCCTAGTGACCCTACAATCTCTAGGAAGTGCGCCCTTACTATTAAAGGCCTAGGTGGCACATAGGCCTGTCTCTGTAATGTGATGGCTCAGAACAGGCAATGACTAAATCACAAATGCATTATCAAGGGCCGCCTGGCTAGATCATGAACGCAGAAACTTGACCTAGTCCTGCCTAAGCTGTGTCTCCTGTCCAGACCGCCTTGAGGCTCTCTGGTATAACCTACAGCTGATTGATCAGAGCTGCTTTAGCTGTAGGTTATCCCAGAGTACCTCAAGGTGGTCTGGGGAGGAGACAGCTTAGGCAGATCTCCATCGTGGAGGGAGGTACCAGCAATGCCAAGAGAGGCTTGGACAGGTAAGGAATAGCCAGACATGTGTCTCTCAGGACAGGTGGGGAGGACATTGTGGACTGCAAGTTCTCCTATCTTGCTCTGAACACTTATGACCAGAGACACCAAGAATGACCTCCTGAGGCCGAAAAGTGCCACCTCCTTCAAGGGCCCAAGATAACAATTAGCGAGAGTACAATCACTTTTTCAGGGTTGGGGGTGGGTAAAAGTCACAGAATGAACAATGTATGTCCAGAGACCAGCCCCTACTTGTGTGCAGACGCAGAAGCAGTCTCCAGTGGCAGGCTTTGCTTGTCCAGGAAGCAAATCCTTATGTTGGCCATAGGATTCTGTGCTCATCAACTGTGTATCTGATGTGCACATAAAGCACATGGTCATCTTTAAAAACCTGTGCTGTTGGCCGGGCATGGTGGCTCACGCCTGTAATCCCAGTACTTTGGGAGGCTGAGGTGGGTAGATCATGAGGTCAGGAGTTCGAGACCAGCCTGGCCAATGTGGTAAAACCCCATCTCTACTAAATATACAAAAATTAGCCGGGTGTGGTGGCAGATGCCTGTAATCCCAGCTACTCAGGAGGCAGAGGAAGGAGAATCACTTAAACCCAGGAGGCAGAGGTTGCTGTGAGCCGGGATCATGTCACTGCACTCCAGCCTGGGTGACAGAGTAAGACTCTGTCAAAAAAAAAAAAAAAAAAGGAAAAAAAAAACTGTGCTGTTGCTGAGAACGGTGGCTCACGTCTGTAATCCCAGCACTTTGGGAGGCTGAGACAGGCAGATCACGGGGTCAAGAGATTGAGACCATCCTGGCCATCATGGTGAAACCCTAACTCCACTGTGTTGGAATCAGATGCTCAGTACCTCAAAGGAAAATCAGCACTGGGACAAAGGATCTTTCAGCAACACAATTTTTACTTCCTGGACTGCAGGAAGGGTACTCTCGCTAGCCATCTTGCCACAAGAGTGCAATGAACCAAGGAAAGTAGACATATTTATTCCTTACGCATTTGGGGTTGTCCATACAGCTGAGTCTAGTCTCCATTGGTTGGAGCCAGGCCTCACAATCTAAACTAAAGCCTGACTGGCTAACAACTTAAAACTTTTCTAAACAGGTAAAAGCAATGGAGAGCTGGAACATGCCTGTGAGCACGTCCAGCCCAGATACCTTGGTTAAAGTACAAAGACACAGAGTGTACTACGTGCTTGTAAGCATGGCATGTCTAACAACTACATAGGATAGGGCTTAACAAAGTTATTAGCACACTTATTCTTTGTTTTTTTTTTTTAGCACACTTATTCTTTAACAAGAAAAGGAAACTTTAAAGAGGAACTTTTCTATTTCCCACAACTAAAAAAACAAAAATTAGCTGGGGCTGGTGGCACGCGCCTGTAGTCCCAGCTACTCGAAGGCTGAGGCAGGAGAATTTGCTGGAACCTGGGAGGCGGAAGTTGCAGTGAGCCAAGATGGCACCACTGCACTCCAGCCTGGTGACAGAGTGAGACTTCATCTAAAAACAAAAAACAAAACAAAACAAAACCTGTGTTGCCAGAAAATAACCAAATCCACCAATAAACATTTCTCTTCATACAAAAATTAGAATTATTATGTAAGAAAATCCTGCAAGTGAGGAATGCATCCTGCAAGATTTGTGCTAATGAATTCCTATTTTGGAAGCCATATTTGATTGATTAAGTTCCTCACTGGCAAGATTCCAGAGTTGGCAAAAAGGGCCAGGGTCAGATGGTGTCACTGCTTTCACAGCTGCGCCGATCTGGTGAATTAGAAACGAAGTTTGCTCTTTTTGTCCTTTTAACACCCGCTCCAGGCCGGGCACGGTGGCTCGCACCTGCAATCCCAGCACTTTGGGAGGCTGAGGCCGGTGGATCACCTGAGGTCAGGAGTTTGAGACCAGCCTGGCCAACAAGGTGAAACCCCATCTCTACTAAAAATACAAAAAAATTAGCCAGGCGTGGTGGCAGGCATCTGTAATCCCAGCTACTCAGGAGTCTGAGGCAGGAGAATCACTTGAACCTGGAGGTGGAGGTTGCAGTGAGCCGAGATTGCACCACTGCATTCCAGCCTGGGTGACAGAGCAAGACTCTATCTTAAAAAAAGACCTGCTCTGGGCCATTCTTCTATGGCTACTTTGAAGTGACTTGACCCCCACCCTCTTTGTTTTTCTCTGCAGTTTCTAGGTCACTCCATGGAGGAAATTCCTTCTTTCCTTTGAATAAATTCCTCTAATTTAAGCTCCCATCATTATAGCGATCTGCATTCCATTATCCACAAGGCAAAGGGAAGCCTTTGCCATCAAAAGCTTTAGCTGTATTTTCTGTGGTTTGTTTTTCTGCAGAGGAGTTCCAGGCTGGTGGGTGGCTCTGGGTGGGGCAGTGGGCTTGGCAGCTTCCCTTTCTCCCTGCTCCCTCTCTTTTCCTTGGGCTTGGGGGTTTCCCTGCTCAGGTAATTGGGCTGACCCCATTCTCTCCAGCGCAGGGCCACATTTCCTGATTTTGTGGAGTAGAGAACAATTTACACACACCCACAATCCAAAACTCAACTCGATTTACCGTAACACTTTTTATCTGTGAACCCACAGTATCTGAGACAGGTTTCCACCAATTTAGAAAGTTTATTTTGCCAAGGTTAAGGATGCACCCGTGACATAGTCTCAGGAGGGCCTGATGACATATGCCCAGGGTGGTTGGGGTACAGCTTGCTTTCATACATTTTAGGGAGACTTAAGACAGTGGGGGTAGAGAAGGGGAGGGGGGAGGGTCTTCCAGATCATACGTAGATAAGAGACAAAAGGTTGCATCCTTTTAAGTCTTTGATCTGATCAGCCTTTCGCTGAATACACAATTTAGTCTAGCTCAGTGTGGGCAAATTGTGAGGGAGGTATGTAGGCTTTTTCATCTTTGTAGCTATCTTATTCAGATTCAGGAATAAAACGGGAGGAATAAAAAGTCAGGCAGGCCGGGCACGGTGGCTCACGCCTGCAATCCTAGCACTTTGGGTGGCCAAGGTGGGTGGATCACCTGAGGTCAGGTGTTCAAGACCAGCCTGGCCATCATGGTGAAACCCCATCTTTTTTAAAAAAAAAAAAAAAGTCAAAAAAAAAAAAAGTCAGGCAAATCTTTGCCTGACTTTTCCTTTGGCTTAGTGATTTTGGGGTCCCGAGATTTCTTTCTTTCTTTTTTTTTAGATGGAGTTGCCCAGGCTGGAATGTAGAGGCGTGTAGCTCACTGCAACCTCCATCTCCTGGGTCCAAGCGATTCTCCTGCCTCAGCCTCTAGAACAGCTGGGATTATAGGCGTGCACCACTGTTAGGCCTCCAAGTCCATGCCTGGCCATTTTAGCCTTGGTGACCTGCACGTACACCTCTGGAAAGTCCCCGGGAGCCAGAAAGTCTAAAGTAACCACAAGTGACCAGGTGGCCACAGAAAGAAGTAAAACAACTTGTTCCTGCCTCAACTAATTGCTCTGCAAACCTGTACCCATTGTTCCTGTTCAGCCTTGCAAAAATTGCTCCTGGACCTTGGGTTTCTCAAGCCCCCCACCCTTGTAACTATGTAATCTACTGCACCCTCCCCTCTGACTGCAACCAATACTCCCCCATCCTTATGATCATGCCCGATTGTAATAAATGACCCCTACCTTGTGATCATGCATCCCGTGACGCCCCTCCCCTCCCCAAAAAAATACCACCTTTAGCTGACCACTTGCCCCAACCTGTATAATCAGTCCCCTCTCCTATCCCCTTTGCCTAACTTCTTTCTTGGACTTGGCCCGCTTGCACCCAAGCACAAAATAAATGACCTTGTTACCCACACAAAGCCTGTCTGGTGGTCTCTTTACGTGAGCAGCACACGTGACAGCCACCATGCCTGGCTAATTTTGTAGTTTTAGTAGGGATGGGGTTTCACCTTATTGGCCAGGCTGGTCTTGAACTCCTGACCTTAACCTGCCTCGGCCTTCCAAAGTGCTGGGATTTAAGGAACGAGCCACTGTGCCTGGCCCAGAGATTTATTTTCCTTTCACTGATCTAACAACTGGAGTTCTTATCCTTTATTTTGTTTAGAAACAAAATAAAGATTCTCCAATGTTCCTCAAGAGGATGGTGCTCAGTTGAGTAATACAGTTCGATGTTCAAGGGAGATTATAAATCCTTCAACATACGCCTCATTTAGGTACACTAAATGATTAATTGTATTTTGATTGCAAACATTTAATGACCTCAAAACACAGAGGATAATACTCCCATTGGTGAAATGAAAACTTGGCTTTGTTTTAGCAACAGACAAACTCTTCATTATCAGCACTTTCTGGGGTTGGGAAAGTGCCCGTTGCATGTTTAAAAACAAATTAACTTTTCATAAACAATTAAAACATAGATTACATATCAGAGGTACAACCCGTACAAACACTAACAACAAATCTACAGAGAGGCTGTGTGTGTGTGTGTGTGTATGTGTGTGTGCGCTCGAGTGTGTTTGTCTGGGGGTGGGGGCAGGGAGTATATGGGAAATCTTTGTGCCTTTATTTATTATTTATTATTATTATTATTTTTTGAGATGGAGTTTTGCTCTTGTTGCCCAGGCTGGAGTGCAGTGGCATGATCTAGACTTACTACAACCTCCGCCTCCCAGGTTCAAGCAATTACCCTGCCTCAGCCTTCCAAGTAGCTGGGATTGCAGGCATACACACCATGCCCGGCTAATTTTGTAATTTTAGTAGAGACGGGGTTTCTCCATGTTGGCCAGGCTGGTCTCAAACTCCCAACCTCAGGTGATCCCCCTGCCTCGGCCTCCCAAAGTGCTGGGATTACAGGCCTGAGCCACCACGCCCAGCCTACTTATGTATTTATTTATTGAGACAAGGTCTTGCTCTGTGATCCAGGCTGGAGTGCAGTGGTATAATCATGGCACACCGCAGCCTTGAGCTCCTGGGCTCAAGTGATCTTCCTGCCTCAGACTCCTGAATAGCTGGGACCCAGACAGGAGTTCGGCAGAACTGGTTTTGCAAGGTACAGGTCACAAGGACCCGGCTGCTAAAACAAGATGTGGTAAATAAGCGGATCAAAACCTGCCAAAACCGAGACGATGACTAAAGTGACCTCTGGTTCTCCTCATTATTCTTTATACACTCGTTATAATCAATGAGCTTGCTAAAAGACACTCCCACCAGCGCCATGACAGTTTACAAATGCCATGGCAACACTTGGAAGTTACCCTAAGTGGTCTGAAAGGGGAAGAACCCTCAGTTCCAGGAAATGCCTGCCCCTTTCCTGAAAACCATGAGTAATCCACCCCTTGTTTAGCATATGATCAAGAAATAATACTCCATTTGAAAAAAAGATTAAAAAAAGAGAAATAAGCATTAAAATAGCCAACTTGCGGCCCTCGGCCCTTGGGTCTGCTCTGCCTATGGCGTAGGCACTTTCTTCTCCTTCTTAGTAAACTCTCCTCTTCTTTCTTGGTAAACTTGCTTTCAGGTTACTATGTTGTGTTGGCTCCCTCTTCTTTTTTTTTTTTTTTGAGATGGAGTTTCGCTCTCATTGCCCAGGCTGGAGCGTAATGGCAGCGGTCTGGGCTCACTGCAAACTTTGCCTCCTGGCTTCAAGCGATTCTCCTGCCTCAGCCTCCTGAGTAGCTGGGATTACAGGCACACGTCACCACACCTGGCTAACTTTTGTATTTTTAGTAGAAATGGGGTTTCACCATGTTTGCCTCATCTGGTTCAAGGCCAGGCTGGTCTCGAACTCCTGACCTCAGGTGATCTGCCCACCTTGGCCTCCCAAAGTACTGGGATTACAGGCGTGAGCTGTTGGCTCCCTCTTGAATTCCTTCCTGTGTAAAGCCAAGAACCCATGTGACTCCTGGGCTGACCTCTAATTTTGGGGTTTGCCCTGTGACAGGATTACCGGCAGTGCTGCCACGCCTTTTTTTTTTTTTTTTAGAGAGAGAGAAGAGTCTCACTATGTTGCCTGGGCTGGTCTCAAACTCCTGGGCTCAAGTCATCCTTTCGTCTCAGCCTCCTAAAGTGCTGGGATTACAGCCATGAGCCACCTCGCTGGACCAATGTTTTTTTTTTGAAGGAGAATTAAAAAAAATTATGTATAGAAAACTCAACAGTGGATGTTTAACCGAGTTTAGTGGCAAGTTCTTTAGCCTTTGCCTTTTCCAGCTTAGCGATGTCTGAGCCACAGATTTTGGACCCAGGGCATTGCTGTAACCACCCAGCAGGTTCACCTTGCCAGCTGCCTAGACAGAGCCAATTTATTAAGACAGGGGAAATGCAATGGAGAGAGAGTGATTCACGCAGAGCTGGCTGTGCGGGAGACCAGAATTTTACTATCACTCAAATCAGTCTCCAAAGGTCAGAGGTTTTTTTTTAATTTTAATTTTTATTCTTTTTTTCTTTTTCCCATGCTGTTCTCATGATATAGATCAGAGTTTTTAAAGATGATTTGGCAGGTAGGGGCTTGGGAAGTGGGGAGTGCTGATTGGTTGTGGGGGGGAAACCCCTGCACGAGCCGAGGCAAGGGGCTGAAGCCTCAGCTTGTTCTCATTTAAACATAGAATTAGAAAAGAATTAGAGATGTAGTTACATAGTTATTCCTACATATAATCATAAATAATCACATAGCTATTCATATGTAATCATAAATATATGCATCTATATAATCATATAATCTTTAATCTTACTAATAAGTCTCAGGTCAAGAAGGATGGGACTGAAGTGGCATTGGGAAAGAGGTGACCCTAAAGCAAGATGCTCTAAGCTCTCTGTCACGCCCGCATAAGCTGCTGGAGGACGCCTCGGCTGTGCCACAGTGTCAGCGCTGTGAAAGCGCCCGCTGTTTAGCCAACTAGGGAAAGAGATGTCCAAAATGGCCGAGCCATCTCATTCCTCAGGGAGTGAGGAGAAAACTCCGCTCCCCCAAGCTCTTGGGTAGGACTGGCGTCTGTCAGGGAGGCCTGCAAACGTCTGACAGGGGGCTTAACTGTCTCTGTGTGATGCTGTGCTTCAGCTGTCACGTTCCATGTCTACTTTCAAGTTCTGCTTCTGCACCTGGTTCCGCTTTTTCTTATAAGAATTAGTAATCGTAACATAAATCTTAGTGACCTTGTTATTTCTTGACAAGTATGAAAAAAGTGCTTTTGCCTTAAGTTTTCTCCTGGCCTCAGCTTCTTCAAAGTGGTGGGCCCCTATCTCCAAGACACGTGATTTACCTGACCCTATCACTGACCACCATTACCTCACCCTACCTTCTCTGCCCCCTGCTTTGTACTCAGTAAAAGTCAGAGCGTCCAGGCACTCGGGGCCACTGCCGGACTCTGCACTTTGGCTGGCAGTGGACCCCCGGGCCCAAACTCTGTTTTCTCTTTCTCAGTGTCTTGTGTCTTTTATTTCCACAGTTTCTCGTCTCCACACCTGCAGAGAGGGGCTCATGGGACCCTGTAGGGCTGGACCCTACAATTGGTCAGGTTGGAGATGGAATCTTAGGGGGTCAAAGTAGATTTTCTTGCTGTCTTCTGTTCCTGGGTGCGACGGCAGAACTGGTTGGGTCAGATTAGGGGTCTGGGTGGTGTCAGCTGATTCATCAAGTGCCGTGTCTGCAAAATATCTCAAGCACTGCTCTTAGGTTTTACAGCAGTGATGTTATTCCCAGGAGCAATTTGGGGAGGGTCCGACTCTTGTGTGACCCCTAAACTGTGATTTCTAATCTTGTAGCTAATTTGTTGGTCCTGCAAAGGCAGACCGGACCCCAGGCAAGAAGGGGGGCTTTTCGGGAAAGGGCTGTTATCAATTTTGTTTCAGAGTCAAAACATGAACTAAATTCCTTCCTAAAGTTAGTTCAGCCTATGCCCAGGAATGAACAAGGACAGCTTTAAAGGTTAGAAGCAGGACGGAGTGAGTTAGGTCTGATTTCTTTCCCTGTCATCATTTCCTGAGTTATAATTTTTCCAAAGGAGGTTTCATTGCCTGCTCAGTAACTGTGGGTCTCATCATATCTGCCATTGTAATGGGTCCTGATAGCTTCCATCACCTTAGCCCCAGCTGCTTTGTCTTCCTGGTGAGCCTGTGTGAAGGTGACAGTCTTCCTGGGGTCTTCCTGCGGGCTAGGCATCTCCATCCTGCCTTCCCCTGGGTAATGCGATAAGGGACCCCCAGTGTAGGACATGGTGCAGGCAGGGAGACAGCCAGCTCAATGGGAGTCACGTGCAGTCACCCCTAGCTGAAGCTGCTTGTTCTCCACCAAGGTGCTGACGGGGTTAACCCTGCTTGCAAGGACATGTGGGCTCTTCCTTGCCAGCAGCTTTCTTCTCCACCTGGGCCAACAGCCTCTGCTTCTTTTCTTTCTTTTTTTCTTTTCTAAGATGGAGTCTCACACTGTCGCCCAGGCTGTAGTGCAGTGGCACAATCTCGGCTCACTGCAATCTCTGCCTCCTGGGTTCAAGCAATTCTCCTGCCTCAGCCTCCCGAGTAGCTGGGACTACAGGCGTGTGTTGCCATGCCCAGCTAATTTTTTTTTTGTACTTTTAGTTGAGACGGAGTTTCACCATGTTGGCCAGGATGGTCTTGATCTCCTGATCTTGTGCTCTGCCCGCCTTGGCCTCCCAAAGTGTTGGGATTACAGGCATAAGACACCTCGCCTGGCCTTTTTTTTTTTTTTTGAAATGGAGTCTTGGCATGTTGCCCAGGCTGGAGTGCAGTGGCGCAATCTCAGCTCACTGCAACCTCCGCCTCCTAGGTTCAAGCGATTCTCCTGCCTCAGCCTCCTGAGTAGCTGGGACTTCAGGTGCG